>CAMRHE010000880.1:0-107500 GCA_947044405.1 Leptodactylus fallax
AGGGAATACAATCTATTACTATCTGTTATCAGCCATGTCAGGAGGGGAGAGGCCGACTGTAGGACAGGGGAATACAATCTATTACTATCTGTTATCAGCCAGGTCATGGGAGGCCGACTGTAGGACAGGGGAATACAATCTATTACTATCTGTTATCAGCCACGTCAGGAGAGGAGAGGCCGACTGTAGGACAGGGTAATACAATCTATTACTATCTGTTATCAGCCACGTCAGGAGAGGAGAGGCCGACTGTAGAACAGGGAATACAATCTATTACTATCTGTTATCAGCCACGTCAGGAGAGGCCGACTATAGGATAGGGGAATACAATCTATTACTATCTGTTATCAGCCACGTCAGGAGGGGAGAGGCCGACTGTAGGACAGGTGACTACAATCTATTACTATCTGTTATCAGCCACGTCAGGAGGGGAGAGGCCATCTGTAGGACAGGGGAATACAATCTATTACTATCTGTTATCAGCCATGTCAGGAGAGGCCGACTGTAGGACAGGGGAATACAATCTATTACTATCTGTTATCAGCCATGTCAGGAGGGGAGAGGCCGACTGTAGGACAGGGGAATACAATCTATTACTATCTGTTATCAGCCACGTCAGGAGAGGAGAGGCCGACTGTAGGACAGGGGAATACAATCTATTACTATGTGTTATCAGCCGTGTCAGGAGAGGCCGACTGTAGGACAGGTGACTACAATCTATTACTATCTGTTATCAGCCATGTCAGGAGAGACCGACTGTAGGACAGGGGAATACAATCTATTACTATCTGTTATCAGCCATGTCAGAAGAGGAGAGGCCGACTGTAGGAGAGGGGAATACAATCTATTACTATCTGTTATCAGCCATGTCAGGGAGGAGAGGCTGACTGTAGGACAGGGGAATACAATCTATTACTATCTGTTATCGGTCATGTCAGGAGAGGAGAGGCCGACTGTATGACAGGGGAATACAATCTATTACTATCTGTTATCAGCCATGTCAGGAGGGGAGAGGCCGACTGTAGGACAGGGGAATACAATCTATTACTATCTGTTATCGGCCATGTCAGGAGGGAGAGGCCGACTGTAGGACAGGGGAATACAATCTATTACTATCTGTTATCAGCCATGTCAGGAGGGAGAGGCCGACTGTAGGACAGGGGAATACAATCTATTACTATCTGTTATCAGCCATGTCAGGAGGGGAGAGGCCGACTGTAGGACAGGGGAATACAATCTATTACTATCTGTTATCAGCCATGTCAGGAGGGGAGAGGCCGACTGTAGGACAGGGGAATACAATCTATTACTATCTGTTATCAGCCATGTCAGGAGGGGAGAGGCCGACTGTAGGACAGGGGAATACAATCTATTACTATCTGTTATCAGCCACGTCAGGAGGGGAGGGGCCGGCGCTGTAGGACAGGGGAATACAATCTATTACTATCTGTTATCAGCCATGTCAGGAGAGGAGAGGCCGACTGTAGGACAGGGGAATACAATCTATTACTATCTGTTATCAGCCATGTCAGGAGGGGAGAGGCCGACTGTAGGACAGGGGAATACAATCTATTACTATCTGTTATCAGCCATGTCAGGAGAGGAGAGGCCGACTGTAGGACAGGGGAATACAATCTATTACTATCTGTTATCAGCCATGTCAGGAGGGGAGAGGCCGACTGTAGGACAGGGGAATACAATCTATTACTATCTGTTATCAGCCATGTCAGGAGGGGGAGAGGCCGACTGTAGGACAGGGGAATACAATCTATTACTATCTGTTATCAGCCACGTCAGAAGGGGAGAGGCCGACTGTAGGACAGAATACAATCTATTACTATCTGTTATCAGCCATGTCAGGAGAGGCCGACTGTAGGACAGGGGAATACAATCTATTACTATCTGTTATCAGCCATGTCAGGAGGGGAGAGGCCGACTGTAGGACAGGGGAATACAATCTATTACTATCTGTTATCAGCCATGTCAGGAGAAGAGAGGCCGACTGTAGGACAGGGGAATACAATCTATTACTATCTGTTATCAGCCACGTCAAGAGGGGAGAGGCCGACTGTAGGACAGGTGACTACAATCTATTACTATCTGTTATCAGCCACGTCAGGAGGGGAGAGGCCGACTGTAGGACAGGGGAATACAATCTATTACTATCTGTTATCAGCCACGTCAGGAGGGGAAAGGCCGACTGTAGGACAGGGGAATACAATCTATTACTATCTGTTATCAGCCAGGTCATGGTAGGCCGACTGTAGTCTTATTTTTTTTATAGTACATAATTATTTGGACATATCTGGTGCCGGTCATATGATCTTTATTACAATGTACCACTGATATGACAATAACATGGTGGTGGTGTATTCCGCGGTGTTCATGGCACTCCCTATTAGCGCAGTCGCCGCAGCTTGCACAGGTAGATTGGGCCGTAGTTGGCCGTGAGGTTAGGCAGCACCAATTCTCCCAAGCGACAGTCCATCTGAAAATTAAACGTCCTCCTGAAGATTTTCCGAAAGCTGTGCAGATCCCGCACCTCAGCATGGATGCCGTACTCAGACGCAGCCAGGCCCAGGGCTCGTTCCACTACGCACTCATTCTGCAGCGCTGACAATGTGCAGGTGGAGTAGACCACATCACCTCCTGGAGCCACAGCCCGCAGTCCAGACCTGGGGAGACAGAACAAATGAAATGCTCTGCAGACAACATGGACAGTGATGTGAGATGCTCTGCTAAGGATCCTTTCTCACATATTCACAGCAGGGGCAGTGTATACAGTGAATGTGCAGGAGGACGTAGTGGGGGGGGGGGGGGTCACATACTTACACCAGGAGGTGGGTCTGCAGCAGGGGCAGCATCTGGCGCTCCCTCATCCTTGTGCGATGGAAGATGTTGTTCTCTTCGTCTAGGAGGGCGTGCCGGTCGGTCGTGCACGGGGCGTCCACTAGAACCTGCCAGTCCAAGGATCACATGTCACAGCAGTCTGCCCAGCATGTCCCCCAGCACATGCCCACCCCCAGATACTTACCCGGTCATACAGCGCCTCCTCTGGCCACTCTGTGGCGTCCCATGATGTGACTCGCAGCCTGTCCTCTGTTTGCAGCTCCCGGGGGATGTAGAACTGCAGGACACGGCGTAGGCGATTACAGCGGGAGACAGAAACATCATTGGCTGCCAAATATCCTGCGACAGAGAGCAGAGCGTGACTGATCGCCGCCGCCAGGAAGAACACACACCCTGCGACATCATGCTGGCCGACAACCCCTGGACAAAATCCATTATGACAAGCAAACCAGCTCCTTACTGCAGTTCTCCATGAGCAGCGCCAGCATCTTTTTCCTCCCGGAGCGGCGCACAGGTCCAGGACGCGGTGGTCCGGTTGGACACTCAGAGCGAGGACAGGGAGGAGGGAGGCCGCGTCCAGCAGGTAATACTCCAGGAGGCCCAGGGCACTGCATCTGTGACAGAGGAGAGGACACACCATAGTCAGCCCCACCATCCGACAGTACAGACAGGATGTGGCCCTCTGAGCCAAGGGACCGTGAAGTACCTGGCTGGAGGGAAGCGGCTGACGTCCCCCGGGGGAAGGTGTAACACGTGAGGTTGGAAGTATGTGACATCTCTGCTGGGCTCTCCGCCATCATTGCCGGTGATTCCTCCATCACAGTGTGCGCCTCCTGCAGGAAGTCGGTGGCGCTGACGGAGCGCAGGCTGTGGGTCACGAGCGCCGCACTGGAAAAGTTATTGATGAGGGCGCCATACTTCTGCTCCGACAAGAGGCTGATCCGCACAGACGGCCAAACGTCACCAAACTGCGCGCTGTAATTCATATCGAAATACTGCAGAGCGAGCCGCGGCGAAGAGGCGGCAACAAAACTGGTGGCCTGGAAGAAAGCGCAGTCACATGACCACAACAGGAACCTCCCCCTCACATCGAATATATTGAATCCTCCTCTTATTACACCGGGTCAAGTGAAATATGGAGGTCCTCCTCTTATTGCCCCGAGTCAGGCGGTACGTCCGGTTGGAGGGTGTAGTATTGCCCCGGGTCAGGCGGTATTTCAGGTCGGGGGGTGTATTATTATCCCGAGTCAGGTGATATTTGGGGTCGGGGGTGTATTATTATCCCGGGTCAGGTGATATTTGGGGTCGGGGGTTGTATTATTGCCCCGGGTAAGGCGGTATTTGGGGTCGGGGGGTGTATTATTATCCCGGGTCAGGCGGTATTTGGGGTTGGGGGGGTGTATTATTGTCCCGGGTCAGGCGGTATTTGGGGTCGGGGGGTGTATTATTATCCCGGGTCAGGTGGTATTTGGGGTCGGGGGTTGTATTATTACCCCGGGTCAGGCGGTATTTGGGGTCGGGGGGGGGGTGTATTATTGCCCCGGGTCAGGCGGTATTTGGGGTCGGGGGGTGTATTATTATCCCGGGTCAGGCGGTATTTGGGGTCGGGGGGGTGTATTATTACCCCGGGTCAGGCGGTATTTGGGGTCGGGGGGGTGTATTATTATCCCGGGTCAGGCGGTATTTGGGGTCGGGGGGTGTATTATTATCCCGGGTCAGGCGGTATTTGGGGTCGGGGGGTGTATTATTATCCCGGGTCAGGCGGTATTTGGGGTCGGGGGGTGTATTATTGCCCCGGGTCAGGCGGTATTTGGGGTCGGGGGGTGTATTATTATCCCGGGTCAGGCGGTATTTGGGGTCGGGGGGTGTATTATTATCCCGGGTCAGGCGGTATTTGGGGTCGGGGGGCGGGGGGGGGGTATTTGGGGTGGGGGGGGTGTATTATTGCCCCGGGTCAGGCGGTATTTGGGGTCGGGGGGTGTATTATTATCCCGAGTCAGGTGTTATTTGGGGTCGGGGGGTGTATTATTGCCCCGGGTCAGGCGGTATTTGGGGTTGGGGGGTGTATTATTGCCTCGGGTCAGGCGGTATTTGGGGTCGGGGGGTGTATTATTATCCCGGGTCAGGCGGTATTTGGGGTTGGGGGGGTGTATTATTGTCCCGGGTCAGGCGGTATTTGGGGTCGGGGGGTGTATTATTATCCCGGGTCAGGCGGTATTTGGGGTCGGGGGGTGTATTATTGCCCCGGGTCAGGCGGTATTTGGGGTCGGGGGGTGTATTATTATCCCGGGTCAGGCGGTATTTGGGGTCGGGGGGTGTATTATTGCCCCGGGTCAGGCGGTATTTGGGGTCGGGGGGTGTATTATTACCCCGGGTCAGGCGGTATTTGGGGTCGGGGGGGTGTATTATTGCCCCGGGTCAGGCGGTATTTGGGGTCGGGGGGGTGTATTATTGTCCCGGGTCAGGCGGTATTTGGGGTCGGGGGGTGTATTATTGTCCCGGGTCAGGCGGTATTTGGGGTCGGGGGGTGTATTATTTCCCGGGTCAGGCGGTATTTGGGGTCGGGGGGTGTATTATTATCCCGGGTCAGGCGGTATTTGGGGTCGGGGGGTGTATTATTATCCCGGGTCAGGCGGTATTTGGGGTCGGGGGGTGTATTATTGTCCCGGGTCAGGCGGTATTTGGGGTCGGGGGGTGTATTATTGCCCCGGGTCAGACGGTATTTGGGGTCGGGGGGTGTATTATTACCCCGGGTCAGGCGGTATTTGGGGTCGGGGGGTGTAGTATTGCCCCGGGTCAGGCGGTATTTGGGGTCGGGGGTGTATTATTATCCCGGGTCAGGCGGTATTTGGGGTCGGGGGGTGTATTATTATCCCGGGTCAGGCGGTATTTGGGGTCGGGGGGTGTATTATTATCCCGGGTCAGGCGGTATTTGGGGTCGGGGGGTGTATTATTGCCCCGGGTCAGGCGGTATTTGGGGTTGGGGGGGTGTATTATTGCCCCGGGTCAGGCGGTATTTGGGGTCGGGGGGGTGTATTATTGTCCCCGGGTCAGGCGGTATTTGGGGTCGGGGGGTGTATTATTGCCCCGGGTCAGGCGGTATTTGGGGTCGGGGGGTGTATTATTATCCCGGGTCAGGCGGTATTTGGGGTCGGGGGGGTGTATTATTATCCCGGGTCAGGCGGTATTTGGGGTCGGGGGTGTATTATTATCCCGGGTCAGGCGGTATTTGGGGTCGGGGGGTGTATTATTGTCCCGGGTCAGGCGGTATTTGGGGTCGGGGGGTGTATTATTGCCCCGGGTCAGGCGGTATTTGGGGTCGGGGGGGTGTATTATTGCCCCGGGTCAGGCGGTATTTGGGGTCGGGGGGTGTATTATTATCCCGGGTCAGGCGGTATTTGGGGTCGGGGGTGTATTATTATCCCGGGTCAGGCGGTATTTGGGGTCGGGGGGTGTATTATTACCCCGGGTCAGGCGGTATTTGGGGTCGGGGGGTGTATTATTATCCCGGGTCAGGCGGTATTTGGGGTTGGGGGGGTGTATTATTGTCCCGGGTCAGGCGGTATTTGGGGTCGGGGGTGTATTATTGTCCCGGGTCAGGCGGTATTTGGGGTCGGGGTGGTGTGTGTGCCCCGGGTCAGGCGGTATTTGGGGTTGGGGGGTGTATTATTGCCTCGGGTCAGACGGTATTTGGGGTCGGGGGGTGTATTATTGCCCCGGGTCAGGCGGTATTTGGGGTCGGGGGGTGTATTATTGCCCCGGGTCAGACGGTATTTGGGGTCGGGGGTGTATTATTATCCCGGGTCAGGCGGTATTTGGGGTCGGGGGGTGTATTATTGCCCCGGGTCAGACGGTATTTGGGGTCGGGGGGTGTATTATTGTCCCGGGTCAGGCGGTATTTGGGGTCGGGGGGGTGTATTATTGCCCCGGGTCAGGCGGTATTTGGGGTCGGGGGGTGTATTATTGCCCCGGGTCAGGCGGTATTTGGGGTCGGGGGGTGTATTATTGCCCCGGGTCAGACGGTATTTGGGGTCGGGGGGTGTATTATTGTCCCGGGTCAGGCGGTATTTGGGGTCGGGGGGGTGTATTATTATCCCGGGTCAGGCGGTATTTGGGGTCGGGGGGTGTATTATTGCCCCGGGTCAGGCGGTATTTGGGGTCGGGGGGTGTATTATTGCCCCCGGGTCAGGCGATATTTCGGGTCGGGGAGTGTCTCACCCATTTCTTCTTGTAGCGGTGTCTCCAGAAGGTCCGGACCGGTCCCCTCACTCTCCGCACCAGCAGTGTCGCTCCTATGGAGGCCGCCATGTTCTGTGCAGCAAAGAAATCCTTCCCCCCGGAAAAAGAGCGGCGCAGCAATGGCCCGGAACAGACAGGAAGGAGACTCCGGGGATCGGCCTATGGTCGTCAGATCGTGCTGGCTCGAGAGATGGGGAGTGTTATCTATCACACTAGTAGTCCGGCCTCTCCTCCTAGTGATTACAGTATGTGAGCGGTGTTATCTATCACACTAGTAGTCCGGCCTCTCCTCCTAGTGATTACAGTATGTGAGCGGTGTTATCTATCACACTAGTAGTCCGGCCTCTCCTCCTAGTGATTACAGTATGTGAGCGGTGTTATCTATCACACTAGTAGTCCGGCCTCTCCTCCTAGTGATTACAGTATGTGAGCGGTGTTATCTATCACACTAGTAGTCCGGCCTCTCCTCCTAGTGATTACAGTATGTTAGCGTTGTTATCTATCACACTAGTAGTCCGGCCTCTCCTCCTAGTGATTACAGTATGTGAGCGGTGTTATCTATCACACTAGTAGTCCGGCCTCTCCTCCTAGTGATTACAGTATGTGAGCGGTGTTATCTATCACACTAGTAGTCCGGCCTCTCCTCCTAGTGATTACAGTATGTGAGCGGTGTTATCTATCACACTAGTAGTCCCGGCCTCTCCTCCTAGTGATTACAGTATGTGAGCGGTGTTATCTATCACACTAGTAGTCCCGGCCTCTCCTCCTAGTGATTACAGTATGTGAGCGGTGTTATCTATCACACTAGTAGTCCGGCCTCTCCTCCTAGTGATTACAGTATGTGAGCGGTGTTATCTATCACACTAGTAGTCCGGCCTCTCCTCCTAGTGATTACAGTATGTGAGCGGTGTTATCTATCACACTAGTAGTCCGGCCTCTCCTCCTAGTGATTACAGTACAGGACAGTATGTGAGCGGTGTTATCTATGACACTAGTAGTCCCGGCCTCTCCTCCTAGTGATTACAGTATGTGAGTGGTGTTATCTATCACACTAGTAGTCCGGCCTCTCCTCCTAGTGATTACTGTATGTGAGCGGTGTTATCTATCACACTAGTAGTCCGGCCTCTCCTCCTAGTGATTACAGTATGTGAGCGGTGTTATCTATCACACTAGTAGTCCGGCCTCTCCTCCTAGTGATTACAGTACAGGACAGTATGTGAGCGGTGTTATCTATGACACTAGTAGTCCCGGCCTCTCCTCCTAGTGATTACAGTATGTGAGTGGTGTTATCTATCACACTAGTAGTCCCGGCCTCTCCTCCTAGTGATTACAGTATGTGAGCGGTGTTATCTATCACACTAGTAGTCCGGCCTCTCCTCCTAGTGATTACAGTATGTGAGCGGTGTTATCTATCACACTAGTAGTCCGGCCTCTCCTCCTAGTGATTACAGTATGTGAGCGGTGTTATCTATCACACTAGTAGTCCGGCCTCTCCTCCTAGTGATTACAGTATGTGAGCGGTGTTATCTATCACACTAGTAGTCCGGCCTCTCCTCCTAGTGATTACTGTATGTGAGCGGTGTTATCTATCACACTAGTAGTCCGGCCTCTCCTCCTAGTGATTACTGTATGCTCTGTATTGTCCTCCAGATGCCTCAAACTTTACCCTCACATAGATTCCAAAGATGTCTCCGACTGTAGCCTATTTTCTGCCTGTAACCAGCGTTGCCTCCTTCTGTACCCTCACTATTGTCCTCTGGTAACCAGCGTTGCCTCCTTCTGTACCCTCACTATTGTCCTCTGGTAACCAGCGTTGCCTCCTTCTGTACCCTCACTATTGTCCTATGGTAACCAGCGTTGCCTCCTTCTGTACCCTCACTATTGTCCTCTGGTAACCAGCGTTGCCTCCTTCTGTACCCTCACTATTGTCCTCTGGTAACCAGCGTTGCCTCCTTCTGTACCCTCACTATTGTCCTCTGGTAACCAGCGTTGCCTCCTTCTGTACCCTCACTATTGTCCTATGGTAACCAGCGTTGCCTCCTTCTGTACCCTCACTATTGTCCTCTGGTAACCAGCGTTGCCTCCTTCTGTACCCTCACTATTGTCCTCTGGTAACCAGCGTTGCCTCCTTCTGTACCCTCACTATTGTCCTCTGGTAACCAGTGTTGCCTCCTTCTGTACCCTCATTATTGTCCTCTGGTAACCAGCGTTGCCTCCTTCTGTACCCTCACTATTGTCCTCTGGTAACCAGCGTTGCCTCCCTCTGTACCCTCACTATTGTCCTCTGGTAACCAGCGTTGCCTCCTTCTGTACCCTCACTATTGTCCTTCGGTAACTATTGTTTCCTTTTGTCTTCCAATTGTCTCCAACTGTATTTTCAATATTGTCCTCCAGTAACCAGAGATGCCTCTGACTGTATCCTCACTATTGTCCTCCAGCTGTCTCAGACTTTACACTCACTATTCTACTTGGAATACAAAGATGGCTCCGGCTGTAGTCTATTTTCTTCCTGTAACCAGTGTTGCCTCTGACTGTACCCTCACCATTATCCTCCGGTAACCAGAGATGCTTCCGACTGTATCCTCACTATTATCCTCCAGTAACCAGAGAGGTCTTCTGCTGTACCCTCACTATTGTCCTCTGGTAACCAGAGATGTCTCCGGCTGTACCCTCACTATTGTCTTCCAGTAACCAGAGATTTCTCCGGCTGTACCCTCACTATTGTCCTTCAGATGCCTCTGACTGGCTGGGAAGTCAAGGGTTCAAGACCCAGTGAGCTTAGTTCCTGGCACAGAGATGCCTCCGACTGTACCTTCACTATTGTCCTCCAGTAACCAGAGATTTCTCCGGCTTTACCCTCACTATTGTCCTTCAGATGCCTCTGACTGTACCCTCACTATTGTCCTCCAGTAACTTGAGATGTCTTTGACTGTACCCTCACCATTGTCCTTCAGATGCCTCCGACTGTACCCTCACTATTGTCCTGCAGTAACTAGAGATACATCCAACTGTACCCTCACTATTGACATCCAATAACCAGAGATGTCTCCGGCTGTACCCTCACTATGGTCCTCCAGTAACTAGAGATATATCCGACTGTACCCTCACTATTGTCCTCTAGTAACTAGAGATGCATCCGACTGTACCCTCACTATTGTCCTCTGGTAACCAGAGATGTCTCTGGCTGTACCCTCACTATTATCCTCCAGCAACCAGAGATGTCTCCGGCTGTACCCTCACTATGATCCTCCAGTAACTAGAGATGCATCCGACTGTACCCTCACTATTGTCCTCCAGTAACTAGAGATGCATCCGACTGTACCCTCACTATTGTCCTACAGTAACTAGAGATGCATCCGACTGTACCCTCACTATTGTCCTCCAGTAACTAGAGATGCATCCGACTGTACCCTCACTATTGTCCTGCAGTAACTAGAGATACATCCAACTGTACCCTCACTATTGACATCCAATAACCAGAGATGTCTCCGGCTGTACCCTCACTATGATCCTCCAGTAACTAGAGATGCATCCGACTGTACCCTCACTATTGTCCTCCAGTAACTAGAGATGCATCCGACTGTACCCTCACTATTGTCCTCCAGTAACTAGAGATGCATCCGACTGTACCCTCACTATTGTCCTCCAGTAACTAGAGATGCATCCGACTGTACCCTCACTATTGTCCTCCAGTAACTAGAGATGCATCCGACTGTACCCTCACTATTATCCTCCAGCAACCAGAGATGTCTCCGGCTGTACCCTCACTATGATCCTCCAGTAACTAGAGATGCATCCGACTGTACCCTCACTATTGTCCTCCAGTAACTAGAGATGCATCCGACTGTACCCTCACTATTGTCCTCCAGTAACTAGAGATGCATCCGACTGTACCCTCACTATTGTCCTCCAGTAACTAGAGATGCATCCGACTGTACCCTCACTATTGTCCTCCAGTAACTAGAGATGCATCCGACTGTACCCTCACTATTGTCCTCCAGTAACTAGAGATGCATCCGACTGTACCCTCACTATTGTCCTCCAGTAACTAGAGATCCATCCGACTGTACCCTCACTATTGTCCTCCAGTAACTAGAGATGCATCCGACTGTACCCTCACTATTGTCCTCTAGTAACCAGAGATGTCTCCGGCTGTACCCTCACTATTGTCCTCTAGTAACTAGAGATGCATCCGACTGTACCCTCACTATTGTCCTCCGGTAACTAGAGATGCATCCGACTGTACCCTCACTATTGTCCTCCGGTAACTAGAGATGTCTCCGGCTGTACCCTCACTATTGTCCTCTAGTAACTAGAGATGTCTCCGGCTGTACCCTCACTATTGTCCTCCAGTAACTAGAGATGCATCCGACTGTACCCTCACTATTATCCTCCAGTAACCAGAGATGTCTCCTGCTGTACCCTCACTGTTGTCCTCTGGTAACCAGAGATGTCTCCGGCTGTACCCTCACTATTGTCCTCCAGTAACCAGAGATGTCTCCTGCTGTACCCTCACTGTTCTCCTCTGGTAACCAGAGATGTCTCCGGCTGTACCCTCACTATTGTCCTCCAGTAACCAGAGATGTCTCCTGCTGTACCCTCACTGTTGTCCTCTGGTAACCAGAGATGTCTCCGGCTGTACCCTCACTATTGTCCTCCAGTAACCAGAGATGTCTCCTGCTGTACCCTCACTGTTCTCCTCTGGTAACCAGAGATGTCTCCGGCTGTACCCTCACTATTGTCCTCCAGTAACCAGAGATGTCTCCTGCTGTACCCTCACTGTTGTCCTCTGGTAACCAGAGATGTCTCCGGCTGTACCCTCACTATTGTCCTCCAGTAACCAGAGATGTCTCCTGCTGTACCCTCACTGTTGTCCTCTGGTAACCAGAGATGTCTCCGGCTTTACCCTCACTATTGTCCTCCAGTAACTAGAGATGCATCCGACTGTACCCTCACTATTGTCCTCCAGTAACTAGAGATGCATCCGACTGTACCCTCACTATTGTCCTCCAGTAACTAGAGATGCATCCGACTGTACCCTCACTATTATCCTCCAGCAACCAGAGATGTCTCCGGCTGTACCCTCACTATGATCCTCCAGTAACTAGAGATGCATCCGACTGTACCCTCACTATTGTCCTCCAGTAACTAGAGATGCATCCGACTGTACCCTCACTATTGTCCTCCAGTAACTAGAGATGCATCCGACTGTACCCTCACTATTGTCCTTCAGTAACTAGAGATCCATCCGACTGTACCCTCACTATTGTCCTCCAGTAACTAGAGATGCATCCGACTGTACCCTCACTATTGTCCTCTAGTAACCAGAGATGTCTCCGGCTGTACCCTCACTATTGTCCTCTAGTAACTAGAGATGCATCCGACTGTACCCTCACTATTGTCCTCCGGTAACTAGAGATGCATCCGACTGTACCCTCACTATTGTCCTCCGGTAACTAGAGATGTCTCCGGCTGTACCCTCACTATTGTCCTCTAGTAACTAGAGATGCATCCGACTGTACCCTCACTATTGTCCTCCAGTAACTAGAGATGCATCCGACTGTACCCTCACTATTGTCCTCCGGTAACTAGAGATGCATCCGACTGTACCCTCACTATTGTCCTCCGGTAACTAGAGATGTCTCCGGCTGTACCCTCACTATTGTCCTCCAGTAACCAGAGATGTCTCCGACTGTACCCTCACTATTATCCTCCAGTAACCAGAGATGTCTCCTGCTGTACCCTCACTGTTGTCCTCTGGTAACCAGAGATGTCTCCGGCTGTACCCTCACTATTGTCCTCCAGTAACCAGAGATGTCTCCTGCTGTACCCTCACTGTTGTCCTCTGGTAACCAGAGATGTCTCCGGCTGTACCCTCACTATTGTCCTCTAGTAACTAGAGATGCATCCGACTGTACCCTCACTATTGTCCTCCGGTAACTAGAGATGCATCCGACTGTACCCTCACTATTGTCCTCCGGTAACTAGAGATGTCTCCGGCTGTACCCTCACTATTATACTCCAGTAACCAGAGATGTCTCCTGCTGTACCCTCACTGTTGTCCTCTGGTAACCAGAGATGTCTCCGGCTGTACCCTCACTATTGTCCTCCAGTAACCAGAGATGTCTCCTGCTGTACCCTCACTGTTGTCCTCTGGTAACCAGAGATGTCTCCGGCTGTACCCTCACTGTTGTCCTTCAGATGCCTCTGACTGTACCCTCACTATTGTCCTCCAGTAACTAGAGAGGTCTCCTGCTGTACCCTCACTATTGTCCTCCAGTAACTAGAGATATATCCGACTGTACCCTCACTATTGTCCTCTGGTAACCAGAGATGTCTCCGGCTGTACCCTCACTATTATCCTCCAGCAACCAGAGATGTCTCCGGCTGTACCCTCACTATGGTCCTCCAGTAACTAGAGATGCATCCGACTGTACCCTCACTATTGTCCTCCAGTAACTAGAGATGCATCCGACTGTACCCTCACTATTGTCCTCCAGTAACTAGAGATGCATCCGACTGTACCCTCACTATTGTCCTCCAGTAACTAGAGATGCATCCGACTGTACCCTCACTATTGTCCTCTAGTAACCAGAGATGTCTCCGGCTGTACCCTCACTATTGTCCTCCAGTAACTAGAGATGCATCCGACTGTACCCTCACTATTGTCCTCCAGTAACTAGAGATGCATCCGACTCTATCCTCACTATTGTCCTCCGGTAACTAGAGATGTCTCCGGCTGTACCCTCACTATTGTCCTCCAGTAACCAGAGATGTCTCCGACTGTACCCTCACTATTATCCTCCAGTAACCAGAGATGTCTCCGGCTGTACCCTCACTGTTGTCCTTCAGATGCCTCTGACTGTACCCTCACTATTGTCCTCCAGTAACTAGAGAGGTCTCCTGCTGTACCCTCACTATTGTCCTCCAGTAACTAGAGATATATCCGACTGTACCCTCACTATTGTCCTCTAGTAACTAGAGATGCATCCGACTGTACCCTCACTATTGTCCTCTGGTAACCAGAGATGTCTCCGGCTGTACCCTCACTATTATCCTCCAGCAACCAGAGATGTCTCCGGCTGTACCCTCACTATTGTCCTCCAGTAACTAGAGATGCATCCGACTGTACCCTCACTATTGTCCTCCAGTAACTAGAGATCCATCCGACTGTACCCTCACTATTGTCCTCCAGTAACTAGAGATGCATCCGACTGTACCCTCACTATTGTCCTCTAGTAACCAGAGATGCATCCGACTGTACCCTCACTATTGTCCTCCGGTAACTAGAGATGTCTCCGGCTGTACCCTCACTATTGTCCTCCAGTAACCAGAGATGTCTCCGACTGTACCCTCACTATTATCCTCCAGTAACCAGAGATGTCTCCTGCTGTACCCTCACTGTTGTCCTCTGGTAACCAGAGATGTCTCCGGCTGTATCCTCACTATTGTCCTCCAGTAACCAGAGATGTCTCCTGCTGTACCCTCACTGTTGTCCTCTGGTAACCAGAGATGTCTCCGGCTGTACCCTCACTATTGTCCTCCAGTAACCAGAGATGTCTCCTGCTGTACCCTCACTGTTGTCCTCTGGTAACCAGAGATGTCTCCGGCTGTACCCTCACTATTGTCCTCCAGTAACCAGAGATGTCTCCTGCTGTACCCTCACTGTTGTCCTCTGGTAACCAGTGATGTCTCCGGCTGTACCCTCACTATTGTCCTCCAGTAACTAGAGATGCATCCGACTGTACCCTCACTATTGTCCTCCAGTAACTAGAGATGCATCCGACTGTACCCTCACTATTGTCCTCCGGTAACTAGAGATGCATCCGACTGTACCCTCACTATTGTCCTCCGGTAACCAGAGATGTCTCCGGCTGTACCCTCACTATTGTCCTCCAGTAACCAGAGATGTCTCCGACTGTACCCTCACTATTATCCTCCAGTAACCAGAGATGTCTCCGGCTGTACCCTCACTGTTGTCCTTCAGATGCCTCTGACTGTACCCTCACTATTGTCCTCCAGTAACTAGAGAGGTCTCCTGCTGTACCCTCACTATTGTCCTCCAGTAACTAGAGATATATCCGACTGTACCCTCACTATTGTCCTCTAGTAACTAGAGATGCATCCGACTGTACCCTCACTATTGTCCTCTGGTAACCAGAGATGTCTCCGGCTGTACCCTCACTATTATCCTCCAGCAACCAGAAATGTCTCCGGCTGTACCCTCACTATTGTCCTCCAGTAACTAGAGATGCATCCGACTGTACCCTCACTATTGTCCTCCAGTAACTAGAGATGCATCCGACTGTACCCTCACTATTGTCCTCCAGTAACTAGAGATCCATCCGACTGTACCCTCACTATTGTCCTCCAGTAACTAGAGATGCATCCGACTGTACCCTCACTATTGTCCTCTAGTAACCAGAGATGCATCCGACTGTACCCTCACTATTGTCCTCCGGTAACTAGAGATGCATCCGACTGTACCCTCACTATTGTCCTCCGGTAACTAGAGATGTCTCCGGCTGTACCCTCACTATTGTCCTCTAGTAACTAGAGATGCATCCGACTGTACCCTCACTATTGTCCTCCAGTAACTAGAGATGCATCCGACTGTACCCTCACTATTGTCCTCCGGTAACTAGAGATGTCTCCGGCTGTACCCTCACTATTGTCCTCCAGTAACCAGAGATGTCTCCGACTGTACCCTCACTATTATCCTCCAGTAACCAGAGATGTCTCCTGCTGTACCCTCACTATTGTCCTCTAGTAACAAGAGATGTCTCCGGCTGTACCCTCACTATTGTCCTCCAGTAACTAGAGATGCATCCGACTGTACCCTCACTATTGTCCTCCAGTAACTAGAGATGCATCCGACTGTACCCTCACTATTGTCCTCCGGCAACTAGAGATGCATCCGACTGTACCCTCACTATTGTCCTCCGGTAAACAGAGATGTCTCCGGCTGTACCCTCACTATTGTCCTCCAGTAACCAGAGATGTCTCCTGCTGTACCCTCACTGTTGTCCTCTGGTAACCAGTGATGTCTCCGGCTGTACCCTCACTATTGTCCTTCAGATGCCTCTGACTGTACCCTCACTATTGTCCTCCAGTAACTAGAGATGCATCCGACTGTACCCTCACTATTGTCCTCCGGTAACCAGAGATGTCTCCGGCTGTACCCTCACTATTGTCCTCCAGTAACCAGAGATGTCTCCAACTGTACCCTCACTATTATCCTCCAGTAACCAGAGATGTCTCCTGCTGTACCCTCACTGTTGTCCTCTGGTAACCAGAGATGTCTCCGGCTGTACCCTCACTATTGTCCTCCAGTAACCAGAGATGTCTCCTGCTGTACCCTCACTGTTGTCCTCTGGTAACCAGAGATGTCTCCGGCTGTACCCTCACTATTGTCCTTCAGATGCCTCTGACTGTACCCTCACTATTGTCCTCCAGTAACTAGAGAGGTCTCCTGCTGTACCCTCACTATTGTCCTCTGGTAACCAGAGATATAATATAAATAATAATAGTCCTTTAATAGTCCCACAATGGGGAAATTCAGTGTGTTACAGCAGCAAAGATAAGATAAGATAAGCAGATACAAATACAAATACAACATGTACAGGAATGTTCCAAGGTGAGAGGCATTACATTAATAGCAGACAGACAGATAGGACGTAGCAGGGGGGGGGGGGGATATAACAGGCAGAGAGATATTTCAGTTCTCTGTGTGTAATGATCTCCGCTTAGGTCGGTGTTGGTTGTACAGCCTAACCGCGGAGGGGAGGAAAGACTTCCGATAGCGCTCCTTCTCACACCTAGGGTGGAGCAGTCGGTCACTGACAGTACTGCTCAGCGCGATCACAGTCTCATGCATGGGATGGGACTTCTTCTTCTGCATGGAGCTCACCACGGACAGTATCCTTCTGTCACCCACCACCTGCACTGGGTCCAGGGGGCTCCCCAGGACAGAGCTGGCCCTTCTAATCAGCTTGTCAAGTTTATTTCTGTCCCTGGTTGATATACTGCTCCCCCAGCAGGCCACTCCAAAGAAGATGGCTGATGCCACTACCGAGTTGAAGAAAGTTCTAAGAAGTGCCCCCCGGATTCCAAAGACTCTCAGCCTCCTAAGCAGGTAGAGCCTGCTGTGGCCCTTCCTGTACAGGGCCTCCATATGATCTGCCCAGTCCAGCTTATTATTAAGGAGCAAACCCAGGTACTTATAGGTGTTCACAATCTCGATGCCCGTCCCCAGGATGTCCACTGGATTTGGAGGGCATCTGCCTTTGCGGAAATCCACCACCATCTCCTTGGTCTTCCCCGCGTTAATCTTCAGGTGGTTCTGATGGCACCAGTCCACAAAAAACCGGTTCAGTTCTCTGTACTCCCTGTCATCATCGTCTGTGATGAGACCCACTATTGCAGAGTCGTCAGAATACTTCTGTAGGGAGCAGCTGGATGAGTTGCACCTAAAATCTGCAGTGTACAGTGTGAAGAGGAAAGGGGCGAGAACCGTACCCTGAGGTGCCCCCCGTATTACAGATCACGGTACCTGACACACAGTCTTGGGCTCTCACGTATTGAGGTCGATTTGTGAGGTAGTCTAGGATCCAGTTGGAGAGGTGGTGGTCCACTCCAGCAAGGCCCAGCTTGTCTCTCAATAACCTGGGCTGTATGGTGTTAAAAGCACTGGAGAAGTCAAAGAACATTATTCTCACTGTGTTCCCTGGTTTCTCCAGGTGAGACAGAGCCCTGTGCAGAAGGTGGATGATGGCATCATCTACCCCAATGCCCGGCCGATAAGCAAACTGGAGGGGGTCCATAGCGGGGCTCACTAGAGGGCGGAGATGTGTGAGAACCAATCTCTCCAAGATCTTCATCAGGTGGGATGTCAGTGCTACAGGTCTGTAGTCATTGAGGTCCATAGGGTGGGGTTTCTTTGGAACTGGTACCACACAAGAAGATTTCCATAATTCAGGGACTATTTCCTGCCTCAGGCTCATATTATACATATATGTAATTATACCACACAGCTGGTCCCCGCAAGTCTTAATTAGCCTTGCACTGATGTCATCTGGCCCTGCGGCTTTCCTCGCCTTGATCTTTTTCATTTCCTTCCTCACCTGGGCCTGTGTGAAGGTCAGACTGTGGCCAGATAAAGACGGATTTCTGGATTTACTGGTCTGTTGGGAAGTGGCCGCATGGGGTGAAGTCATTGTGGTGGGGGGAGCTGAAGGACATGCTGGGGTGGGAGGAGCTGGTGTGTGATCAAATCTGTTGAAGAATAGGTTTAGTTCATTAAGCCAATTAACATCTGCCTCAATCTGGCAGACAGACTGTTTATGACCCGAAATTGACTTAAGCCCCTCCCAGACCCCCCTTATGTCTTTTCTTTCCATTTGCTTTTCCATTTTTTCCTTATAACTGGCTTTTCCTTGCCTGATTTGATGCCTCAGCTCCTTTTGTACTTCCTTCAACCCCTCCTTATCTCTTGTCCTAAATGCCATCTTTTTCTCCTTAAGTAGTGTTTTTATATCAGAGTTAATCCATGGTTTGTTGTTGGAGAAGCACCTCACCACTTTTGTGGGTACTGTGTTGTCCACACAAAAATTAATGTAGTCCGTTATGCAGTGAGTGAGTCCTTCTATATCTTCTCCATATGAATCCTGCAGAACTTCCCATGTGGTTGTGTCAAAACAATTCCTCAGAGCCTCATCACTGTCCTCGGACCATATCCTCACTGTGCGGGTGACAGCTGGTTCTCTACGTACAAGTGGCTTGTACACAGGTCGGAGATGTACTAGGTTGTGATCCGATCTCCCCAGGGGCGGTAGGGCTGATGAGTTATATGCCTCCCTCACGTTGGCAAAGAACAAGTCCAGTGTTTTGTTGTCTCTTGTGTGGCAGGTTACATACTGTGTGAAACTGGGAAGTGTGGATGATGGAGAGGCGTGGTTGAAATCGCCAGACACAAGAAGGAGGGCCTGGGGGTGCTGAGACTGTAACTGGCTCAGCGTGGCTTGTAGGACCTCGCAGGCAGCGTCAGCTTTCGCAGAGGGGGGGACATATGCAGCTATCACGATGACATGCGATAGTTCCCTTGGTAGATAGAAAGATGTCTCCTGCTGTACCCTCACTGTTGTCCTCTGGTAACCAGAGATGTCTCCTGCTGTACCCTCACTGTTGTCCTCTGGTAACCAGAGAGGTCTCCTGCTGTACCCTCACTATTGTCCTCTGGTAACCAGAGATGTCTCCGGCTGTACCCTCACTATTGTCCTCCAGTAACCAGAGATTTCTCCGGCTGTACCCTCACCATTGTCCTTCAGATGCCTCTGACTGTACCCTCACTATTGTCCTCCAGTAACCAGAGATGTCTCCGGCTGTACCCTCACTATTGTCCTCCAGTAAACAGAGATTTCTCCGGCTGTACCCTCACTATTGTCCTTCAGATGCCTCTGACTGTACCCTCACCATTGTCCTCCAGTAACTAGAGAAGCTTTTGACTGTACCCTCACTATTGTCCTCCAGTAACCAGAGATTTCTCCGGCTGTACCCTCACCATTGTCCTTCAGATGCCTCCGACTGTACCCTCACTATTGTCCTCCAGTAACCAGAGATTTCTCCGGCTGTATCCTCACTATTGTCCTCCAGTAACCAGAGATGTCTCCGGCTGTACCCTCACTATTGTCCTCCAGTAACCAGAGATTTCTCTGGCTGTACCCTCACTATTGTCCTTCAGATGCCTCTGACTGTACCCTCACCATTGTCCTCCAGTAACTTGAGATGTCTTTGACTGTACCCTCACCATTGTCCTTCAGATGCCTCCGACTGTACCCTCACTATTGTCCTCCAGTAACCAGAGGGTACCTATGCTAGTTATCAGATCAAGAGTCCAATTGGTGAAGCAAACAGTACAGTACTTAAATAGTAGGAGATGCAGGAATAGTACCTCAGGAGTAGACGTAACTGTAGTCAGACGTTTGTAGAATTCGGTACACAGGAGCAGTGGAGTAATGGTGAGGATCAGGTCACACAGGAAGCAGACAGCCAGAATAATCAGGCACAGGATGGAGTAAGCTGTGGGGTTATATAGGGATTGCTATACTGTGATTAGCCACAGAGCAGGTGAGATCCATAAGATAATCACTCCAATAGAAAGGACCAGGCTCAGCAAGGCAAAGCACAAACAGGCTTATACATTGGCATAATGGTCAAGGCTGCAGAACATGGCTGGGAAGTCAAGGGTTCAAGACCCAGTGAGCTTAGTTCCTGGCACAGAGATGCCTCCGACTGTACCTTCACTATTGTCCTCCAGTAACCAGAGATGTCTCTGGCTGTACCTTAACTATTGTCCTCCAGTAACCAGAGATATCTCCGGCTGTACCCTCACTATTGTCCTCCAGTAACTAGAGATGCATCCGACTGTACCCCACTATTGTCCTCCAGTAACTAGAGATGCATCTGACTGTACCCCACTATTGTCCTCCAGTAACTAGAGATGCATCCAACTGTACCCCACTATTGTCCTCCAGTAACCAGAGATGTCTCCGGCTGTACCCTCACTATTGTCCTCCAGTAACTAGAGATGCATCCGACTGTACCCCACTATTGTCCTCCAGTAACTAGAGATGCATATGACTGTACCCTCACTATTATACTCCAGAAACTAGAGATGTCTCTGGCTGTACCCTCAGTTTTGTCCTCCAATAACCAGAGATGCATCCGACTGTACCCTCACTATTGTCCTCCAATAACCAGAGATGCATCCGACTGTATCCTCACTATTGTCCTCCGGTAACCAGAGATGTCTGCGACTGTATCCTCACTATAGTCCTCCAGTAACCAGAGATGTCTCCGACTGTATCCTCACTACTGTCCGCCAGTAACCAGAGATGTCTCCAGCTGTACCCTCACTATTGTCCTCCAGTAACTAGAGATGCATCCGACTGTACCCCACTATTGTCCTCCAGTAACTAGAGATGCATCCGCCTGTACCCCACTATTGTCCTCCAGTAACTAGAGATGCATCTGACTGTACCCCACTATTGTCCTCCAGTAACTAGAGATGCATCCAACTGTACCCCACTATTGTCCTCCAGTAACTAGAGATGCATCCGACTGTACCCTCACTATTGTCCTCCAGTAACTAGAGATGCATCCGACTGTACCCTCACTATTATCCTCCAGCAACCAGAGATGTCTCCGGCTGTACCCTCACTTTGATCCTCCAGTAACTAGAGATGCATCCGACTGTACCCTCACTATTGTCCTCCAGTAACTAGAGATGCATCCGACTGTATCCTCACTATTGTCCTCCGGTAACCAGAGATGTCTGCGACTGTATCCTCACTATAGTCCTCCAGTAACCAGAGATGTCTCCGACTGTATCCTCACTACTGTCCGCCAGTAACCAGAGATGTCTCCGGCTGTACCCTTACTATTGTCCTCCAGTAACTAGAGATGCATCCGACTGTACCCCACTATTGTCCTCCAGTAACTAGAGATGCATCCGCCTGTACCCCACTATTGTCCTCCAGTAACTAGAGATGCATCTGACTGTACCCCACTATTGTCCTCCAGTAACTAGAGATGCATCCAACTGTACCCCACTATTGTCCTCCAGTAACCAGAGATGTCTCCGGCTGTACCCTCACTATTGTCCTCCAGTAACTAGAGATGCATCCGACTGTACCCCACTATTGTCCTCCAGTAACTAGAGATGCATATGACTGTACCCTCACTATTATACTCCAGAAACTAGAGATGTCTCTGGCTGTACCCTCAGTTTTGTCCTCCAATAACCAGAGATGCATCCGACTGTACCCTCACTATTGTCCTCCAATAACCAGAGATGCATCCGACTGTATCCTCACTATTGTCCTCCGGTAACCAGAGATGTCTGCGACTGTATCCTCACTATTGTCCTCCAGTAACCAGAGTGCCCGACGATCCTCACTACTGTCCGCCAGTAACCAGAGATGTCTCCGGCTGTACCCTCACTATTGTCCTCCAGTAACTAGAGATGCATCCGACTGTACCCCACTATTGTCCTCCAGTAACTAGAGATGCATCCGCCTGTATCCCACTATTGTCCTCCAGTAACCAGAGATGCATCCGACTGTATCCTCACTATTGTCCTCCGGTAACCAGAGATGTCTGTGACTGTATCCTCACTATAGTCCTCCAGTAACCAGAGATGTCTCCGACTGTATCCTCACTACTGTCCGCCAGTAACCAGAGATGTCTCCGACTGTATCCTCACTACTGTCCGCCAGTAACCAGAGATGTCTCCGGCTGTACCCTCACTATTGTCCTCCAGTAACTAGAGATGCATCCGACTGTACCCCACTATTGTCCTCCAGTAACTAGAGATGCATCCGCCTGTATCCCACTATTGTCCTCCAGTAACTAGAGATGCATCTGACTGTACCCTCACTATTATACTCCAGAAACTAGAGATGTCTCCGGTTGTACCCTCAGTTTTGTCCTCCAATAACCAGAGATGCCTCTATCTGTATCCTCACTATTGTCCTCTGGTAACCAGAGATGTCTCCAACTCTATCCTCACTATTGTCCTCCGGTAACCAGAGATGTCTGCGACTGTATCCTCACTCATGTCCTCCAGTAACTAGAGATGTCTCCGACTGTATCCTCACTATAGTCCTCCAGTAACCAGAGATGTCTCCAACTCTATCCTCACTATTGTCCTCCGGTAACCAGAGACGTCTCCGACTGTATCCTCACTATTGTCCTCCACTAACCAGAGATGTCTCCGATTGTATCCTCACTACTGTCCGCCAGTAACCAGAGATGTCTCCGACTCTATCCTCACTATTGTCCTCCGGTAACCAGAGATGTCTGCGACTGTATCCTCACTATTGTCCTCCGATAACCAGAGATGTCTCCATCTCTATCCTCACTATTGTCCTCCGGTAACCAGAGATGTCTCCGACTGTATCCTCACTATTGTCCTCCAGTAACTAGAGATGTTTCCGACTGTTCCCACTTTGCCTCCGGTACCAGAGATGTCGCGACTGTATCCTCACTATTGTCCTCCAATAACCAGAGATGTCTCCGACTCTATCCTCACTATAGTCCTCCACTAACCAGAGATGTCTCCGACTGTATCGTAACTATTGTCCTCCGGTAACCAGAGATGTCTCCGACTCTATCCTCACTATTGTCCTCCGGTAACCAGAGATGTCTGCGACTGTATCCTCACTACTGTCCTCCGGTAACCAGAGATGTCTCCGACTCTATCCTCACTATTGTCCTCCGGTAACCAGAGATGTCTGCGACTGTATCCTCACTATTGTCCTCCGGTAACCAGAGATGTCTCCGACTCTATCCTCACTATAGTCCTCCACTAACCAGAGATGTCTCCGACTGTATCCTCACTACTGTCCGCCAGTAACCAGAGATGTCTCCGACTCTATCCTCACTCATGTCCTCCAGTAACTAGAGATGTCTCCGACTGTATCCTCAGTATAGTCCTCCAGTAACCAGAGATGTCTCCGACTCTATCCTCACTATTGTCCTCCGGTAACCAGAGATGTCTCCGACTGTATCCTCACTATTGTCCTCCAGTAACTAGAGATGTTTCCGACTGTATCCTCACTACTGTCCGCCAGTAACCAGAGATGTCTCCGACTCTATCCTCACTATTGTCCTCCGGTAACCAGAGATGTCTCCGACTCTATCCTCACTATTGTCCTCCGGTAACCAGAGATGTCTCCGACTGTATCCTCACTACTGTCCTCCAGTAGCTAGAGATGTTTCCGACTGTATCCTCACTACTGTCCACCAGTAACCAGAGATGTCTCCGACTCTATCCTCACTATTGTCCTCCGGTAACCAGAGATGTCTCCGACTGTATCCTCACTACTGTCCGCCAGTAACCAGAGATGTCTCCGACTCTATCCTCACTATTGTCCTCCGGTAACCAGAGATGTCTGCGACTGTATCCTCACTACTGTCCTCCGGTAACCAGAGATGTCTCCGACTGTATCCTCACTACTGTCCGCCAGTAACCAGAGATGTTTCCGACTGTATCCTCACTACTGTCCGCCAGTAACCAGAGATGTCTCCGACTCTATCCTCACTATAGTCCTCCACTAACCAGAGATGTCTCCGACTCTATCCTCACTATTGTCCTCCGGTAACCAGAGATGTCTCCGACTGTATCCTCACTACTGTCCTCCGGTAACCAGAGATGTCTCCGACTGTATCCTCACTACTGTCCGCCAGTAACCAGAGATGTTTCCGACTGTATCCTCACTACTGTCCGCCAGTAACCAGAGATGTCTCCGACTCTATCCTCACTATTGTCCTCCGGTAACCAGAGATGTCTCCGACTGTATCCTCACTATTGTCCTCCAACTGCCTCTGAATTTACACTCATAATTGTTCAACAGTAACCAAAGAGACATCTAAGAGATCCAAAAACCACCAAAGTAGCCAAACTGTGCTCACTACACACCCTGGCCATTGGATGGAAAAACTGAGCAGATTGGAAAAGGCATGATCAGCCATATCGCAGCGACACCCGACTACACCCTGCAGACAGGTGTGCTGGTATTGCACATGACAGAGCAGAGGCCTTTAACTTATGAGCCCCAGCTGTTGTAAAACTACAACTCCC
The DNA here is from genome assembly GCA_947044405.1 of Leptodactylus fallax. Taxonomy (NCBI): domain Eukaryota; kingdom Metazoa; phylum Chordata; class Amphibia; order Anura; family Leptodactylidae; genus Leptodactylus; species Leptodactylus fallax. The sequence continues at coordinate 24,731 of CAMRHE010000880.1, forward strand.
AGTATACTCAGAGATAAAATAACCCTGGTTATCTGATGTCGTGCAGATTCTATCAGATTGGATGGTGGTGGCTGCTATGTACTTGGGGAAGATCTGTGCACGAACAAGGGGGCGCCACTATAGGGGGCAGTGCAGCCAAACCTGCTTCTCGCCCCGGAAACAAGACTCATCATTTGACCTACAGCCAGACTACCCCTTTAACCCCTTCCTGCTGGAGCCAGTCTTGTGTCACTTTACCTCACCGCAGTGATTGTCAGATTGTTTTTTCGTGGCACCTTGTACTTCGTCTTAGTGGTAAATTTTGGTCGATATATTTTGTGTTTAATTATGAAAAATTAGGAAATTTGGTGGAAATTTTGAAAAATATGCAATTTAAAAAGTTTGAAATGCTGTTGCTTGTATAGAGATAGTGAGAACAGCGAATGACATCATCAGTGTGTCGGATCTGGGGATCAGACCCCCTAAGCCCCAAACAACAAGTCAACATTTTCAAGAACATTTCCAAGGGACTAATCCAGTTATGAAGAAACCCCCATAAGTCTCCCCATTTTGACTACTGACCCCCTTAAATAAGCCACAACAGCCGATACAAAGTAGCTTAACCCTATAAGCGCTAACAGGAATGAAGACAAAACCGAGGTGACATTTACAGGTTTCATTTTCTTTTACTAATACATTCATTTAGCCCCCAAGAATTTACACATTCACAAGGGGTTAAAGGTGAAAACGCCCCCCACAACTTATTATACAAGTTCTCCCGACTACCGAAATTCACCACATGTGGGTGTCACTGGGCACAGCGAGATGCAGGAGCGCCAATGGAGGGCAGATTGTGATGTCATCACTTTCATGTCCCATTTACAGAGCCCCTGAGGTACCAAAACAGAGGAAACCCCCAGAAACTACACCCCCAAGGAATTTATCAAGGGGTATAGCGAGTACTTTCATCCTCCAGGGTTTTCACTGAATTTATACCAAAGGGACGTGAAAATAAAAAATGACCTTTGTTCCGCTCAAATGTCGCTTTAGCCTCAAATTTTTCATCTTCACAAAGGGCAAAGCAGAACAAACACGTAACATTTTCCTCCTGAACACAACGATCCCCCATATGTGCGGGGTTGGAACGGAAAGAGCCCTAAACGGCATCTGAGGGATGGATTTTGCTGGAATAGTTTCATGTCCCATTTGCAGAGCCCCTGAGGTGCCAAAACGGTGGAAACACCCAAAAGTGACCCCGTTTGGGAAACGACACCCTCAAGGAATGTATCAAGGGGTACAGTCATCATTTTGGCCCCAGAGATGATTTCCAAAAAGAAATACGCAACAGATGGTGCCAAATGAAAACTGCCATCTTCCCAGATAGGTCCCGCCCACATGACGGCGCTGTGAAGTGTCAGCTCTCCGGTTATTAGGCCCTGTCTCCTGATACATGTGGCCCTAATCTTTTAGCTACAAATACGGCTGGGCGCCCGGGGCATTCGTGGCCTCAGTCGGTTATTTACACTGCATTGGCGAGGAATTACTGAAGGTTTGAGGAAAAATAAAAAATGGAGACGTCTCCCCCCCTCAGACTGTATGAGGGGCGCAGCCAGGATTAACCCCTCCACTGCTGCATTATATTCATCTACAGAAAGAAATGTGCAGTGAAAAGTGAAAATTGCTATTTTTACAGAGATTCGCCATTTCAGTGCTCGATATGTTGTGCTGAGATTGTGTCAGAGACGCACACCCCAAAAACTGCTAAGTGGGACGCTCCTCTAAGACACAAGCCGCGCACAATATATTGTACAATGAAGTGACGGATTGCGGGAAATCAATCTTTGGAGAATAAATCAATGCAACACTTGGGGGGTAAAAATTCTCCCTGTACCCATCTCCCTTCTCCGTCCTCCTGTGCCCCTCCGACATCACTTATCACAGCTGATGACTTTGCCTCTTATTTCAAAAGCAAAATTGACACCATCAGAGACAGTCTCACTACACCCCCAACAACCACTCTACCCAACTGCTCGGTGCTCTTCATCTCTAACCTGTTTCTCCACCGTCACTGATGTAAAGCTCTCCACCCTATTCTCTAAATCCCACCTCACCTCCTGTGCACTCGACCCCATCCAGTCACATCTCATCCCCAAACTCTCTGAAGACATTACTCCTGCCCTAACCCATCTATTCAACCTATCCCTAACCAATGGATCCTTCCCTTCTGCCTTCACACATGCTACCGTCACACCTATCCTTAAGAAACCCTCCCTGGACCCGTCCTCTCCAGCCAACTATCGCCCATCTCACTGCTCCCGTACGCCTGTAACCTGCTGGAGCAACACGTCCACTCCGAACTGTCCTCCTATCTCTCTTTGACAGACTACAGTCAGGCTTCAGACCCCATCACTCCACAGAAACTGCCCTAACCAAGGTCACTAATGACCTCCTAACTGCCAAAGCCAAGCGTCACTACTCTGTCCTCCTCCTCTGTCCTCCTCCTCCTCTGTCCTCCTCCTCTCTCCTCCTCCTCCTCGACCTCTCCTCTGCCTTTGACACAGTCGACCATTCCCTCCTGCTAGAAACTCTCTCATCTCAGACCTGGCCCTTTCCTGGATCTCCTCATACCTCACTAACCGCACATTCAGCGTCTCCCACTCACACACCACCTCCCTGCCATGCCCTCTCTCTGTAGGTGTCCCCCAAGGCTCCGTCCTAGGACCCCTCTTGTTCTCCATCTATACCCTCGGCCAACTCATAGAATCCCATGGTTTCCATTTACTATTGCTATGCTGACGACACCCAAATATATCTCTCTGGACCAGACATTAAGGCTCTATTGTCCGGAGTCCCAGAATGTCTCGCTGCCGTAGCCTCCTTTCTCTCCTCCCACTTTCTCAAACTCAACATGGAGAAAATGGAGTTCATAATCTTCACCCTTCAACGCACGACCCCCTACCTGACCTATCTATCAAAATTAATGGAGCCACTCTCACCCCAGTCCCACAGGCCCGCTGCCTTGGGATAACCTTAGACTCTGACCAATCCTTCAAGCCACATATTCAAACCCTCAACACCTCCTGCCGTCTCCAACTCAAGAACATCCACCGAATCCGCTCCTTCCTTACCCCTGAAACTACAAAGATGCTAGTCCATGCCCTCATAATCTCCCGCCTAGACTACTGTAACACCCTTCTCCATGGCCTCCCAGCTAACACTCTCGCCCCCTCCAGTCCATCTTACACTGTGCTGCTCGCCTAATACACCTCTCCCCCCGTTCTTCATCGGCCGCTCCCTCTGCCAATCCCTTCACTGGCTACCCATCGCCCAGCGAATAGAGTTCAAACTACTAACACTGACATACAAAGCCATCCACAACCTGTCCCCTCCATATATCTCCGACCTAATCTCCCGCTACCTGCCCGCACGTAACCTCCGATCCTCCAAAGACCTCCTACTCTGCTCCGCTCTTATCCACTCCTCACACAATCGTCTCCAAGACTCATAGATTGTAAGCCCTTGTGGGCAGGGCCCTCTATCCCACTGTGCCAGTGGTCACTGCTAGTATTATCTGTCTTGTATATCTTGTGTACCGTATGTAAATCCGCAAATGTAAAGCACCATGGAATTAATATAATAATGTACAGAGCACCATGGAATTACTATAATAATGTACAGAGCACCATGGGATTAATATAATAATCTACAGCACCATGGGATTAATATACTAATGTACAGAGCACCATGGGATTAATATAATAATGTACAGAGCACCATGGAATTAATATAATAATGTACAGAGCACCATGGGATTAATATAATAATGTACAGAACACCATGGGATTAATATAATAATGTACAGCACCATGGGATTAATATAATAATGTACAGAGCACTATGGGATTAATATAATAATGTACAGCACCATGGGATTAATATAATAATCTACAGCACCATGGGATTAATATAATAATGTACAGAGCACCATGGGATTAATATAATAATGTACAGAGCACCATGGGATTAATATAATAATGTACAGAGCACCATGGGATTAATATACTAATGTACAGAGCACCATGGGATTAATATAATAATGTACAGAGCACCATGGAATTAATATAATAATGTACAGCACCATGGGATTAATATAATAATGTACAGAGCACCATGGGATTAATATAATAATGTACAGAGCACCATGGGATTAATATAATAATGTACAGAGCACCATGGGATTAATATAATAATGTACAGCACCATGGAATTAATATAATAATGTACAGCACCATGGGATTAATATAATAATGTACAGCACCATGGGAGTAATATAATAATGTACAGAGCACCATGGGATTAATATAATAATGTACAGCACCATGGAATTAATATAATAATGTACAGAGCACCATGGGATTAATATAATAATGTACAGCACCATGGAATTAATATAATAATGTACAGCACCATGGGATTAATATAATAATGTACAGCACCATGGGAGTAATATAATAATGTACAGAGCACCATGGGATTAATATAATAATGTACAGAGCACCATGGGATTAATATAATAATGTACAGCACCATGGGATTAATATAATAATGTACAGAGCACCATGGGATTAATATAATAATGTACAGAGCACCATGGGATTAATATAATAATGTACAGCACCATGGGATTAATATAATAATGTACAGAGCACCATGGGATTAATATAATAATGTACAGCTCACCATGGGATTAATATAATAATGTACAGAGCACCATGGGATTAATATAATAATGTACAGAGCACCATGGGATTAATATAATAATGTACAGAGCACCATGGTATTAATATAATGTACAGAGCACCATGGAATTAATATAATAATGTACAGAGCACCATGGGATTAATATAATAATGTACAGAGCACCATGGGATTAATATAATAATGTACAGAGCACCATGGTATTAATATAATAATGTACAGAGCACCATGGGATTAATATAATAATGTACAGAGCACCATGGGACTAATATAATAATGTACAGAGCACCATGGGATTAATATAATAATGTACAGCACCATGGGATTAATATAATAATGTACAGAGCACCATGGGATAAATATAATAATGTACAGAGCAGCATGGGATTAATATAATAATATACAGAGCACCATGGGATTAATATAATAATGTACAGAGCACCATGGGATTAATATAATAATGTACAGAGCACCATGGGATTAATATAATAATGTACAGAGCACCATGGGATAAATATAATAATGTACAGAGCAGCATGGGATTAATATAATAATGTACAGAGCACCATGGGATTAATATAATAATGTACAGAGCACCATGGGATAAATATAATAATGTACAGAGCAGCATGGGATTAATATAATAATGTACAGAGCACCATGGGATTAATATAATAATGTACAGCTCACCATGGAATTAATATAATAATATACAGAGCACCATGGGATTAATATAATAATGTACAGAGCACCATGGGATTAATATAATAATGTACAGAGCACCATGGAATTAATATAATAATGTACAGCACCATGGGATTAATATAATAATGTACAGAGCACCATGGGATTAATATAATAATGTACAGAGCACCATGGGATTAATATAATAATGTACAGAGCACCATGGGATTAATATAATAATGTACAGAGCACCATGGGATTAAAATAATAATGTACAGAGCACCATGGAAATAATATAATAATGTACAGAGCACCATGGGATTAATATAATAATGTAAAGCACCATGGAATTAATATAATAATGTACAGAGCACCATGGGATTAATATAATAATGTACAGAGCACCATGGAATTAATATAATAATGTACAGAGCACCATGGAATTAATATAATAATGTACAGAGCACCATGGGATTAATATAATAATGTACAGAGCACCATGGGATTAATATAATAATGTACAGAGCACCATGGGATTAATATAATAATGTACAGCACCATGGGATTAATATAATAATGTACAGAGCACCAGGGAATTAATATAATAATGTACAGAGCACCAGGGAATTAATATAATAATGTACAGAGCACCATGGGATTAATATAATAATGTACAGCACCATGGGATTAATATAATAATGTACAGAGCACCATGGGATTAATATAATAATGTACAGAGCACCATGGAATTAATATAATAATGTACAGAGCACCATGGGATTAATATAATAATGTACAGAGCACCATGGAATTAATATAATAATGTACAGCACCATGGGATTAATGGTGCTATATAAATAAACAATAATAATAATATACCCCGGGGTAAATCTCTTCAGGGGTGTAGCTTCCAAAAAGGGTTAACATGTCAGGAGATTCCACCTTACTGGCATCTCGGGAGCTCTGCAAAAGTGTCATGGCATCCAAAACCAAACCGTTCCAAAACCCAAATAGCGCTGCTTCCCTTCTGCCTCCGGCTGTGTGCCCAAACAGCAGATATGTAACATATGTGGGGACAACAATGTCATATATGCTGTTGGGCACAGAAAGGGAGAAGTGCTGTTCGGCTTTCAGAGCTGATTTAGAGGTTTGGGTTTTTGGACCCCATGTCATGCTTGCAGAGCCCCAGAGGTGCCAATAAATTGGAATCCGCCAGAAAGTCACCCCATTGTGAAAACTACCCCATCAAATAATTTATCCAGGAGTGTAGCGTGTAAGCTGTGCGGAGGACATGGGGTACACCGAATCCCCTCCTATATCCCCAGTAGCTCCTGTGTTTGGGGGGGGGGGGGTCACTTCTGGGGTCTTCTCCCTCGCACAGCTTATACATTCTCTTCCTGCCGCAGCCAGTTGTGTCCTAAGGATTTGGCAATTTTTGGGGTTTTTGACTTTATTTTTTGATTTTCTGGTGATCTGGCCATACGAGGGCTTGTTTTTTGTGGGATGAAATGTATTATCAATGCCACCATTTTGGGGTGCCTATAACTTATTGACTACATTTTGTTAACTTTTTCTGGGTGGGTTGTAAAAGAAAACATCAATTTTGACATTGCTTTTCTCATTATTTAGCCGTGCTGTGTCAGTAACCCGTGACCTTTACCCTGCGGGTCGATGCGATTACGCCGATGCCTCATCGGTAACCCGTGACCTTTACCCTGCGGGTCGGTGCGATTATGCCGATGCCTCATCGGTAACCCGTGACCTTTACCCTGCGGGTCGGTGCGATTACGCCGATGCCTCATCGGGAACCCGTGACCTTTACCCTGCGGGTCGGTGCGATTATGCCGATGCCTCATCGGTAACCCGTGACCTTTACCCTGCGGGTCGGTGCGATTATGCCGATCTCTCTTTAATGCCCATTATTTTCGCACCTCAGGAGCGGGGTGACGCAGCTGCTCGGGGGCTTAGTCTTTGCAGGCCGAGCTGCGCTTTCTATTGCTGAGTTTTTATTGCACAGTTTGTGAGGCGAGATGACGACTTTTCATTACTTCCTGCGGTTTTATATGGCGTTCAGCCTACGGGTTAAATAATGTTTTAGTTTTTTAATTTGGGTTTTTATGGACGCGGCGATACCTATTATTATGTAACTTTTATTATTTTTTCAGAATAAAACATTTGATAGGGGATTTTATTCTTTCCATACATTTAAATATATTACAGTGATATATTACAGCGATTGTCTGATCTAGGAATACACATGGATTAGGCTCAGCGCCTCCGTCCAGGGCAGGGGGCAGTGGTGGGGTCACTGATCACACCCCAGGCTGTCACATAAGAATCTGCACAACCCCCCAAAACCATCGCAAGGGGGTGATCAGAGCCCCAATATATAAGAAAACGGTCAAACACGAATGCGCTGGGCGCTCAGGGTGATAGAGGACAGTGTCAGCGGTTATGGCGGATGTCAGGAAGACGCTCCATAACTTATCAGCCATGAAATAGCGCAGCACTGGCCATGGGGATGTGAGGCTGCGTGTAGCTCTACGGCGCCCCCTGCAGGCGGACTGAAGACTGCACAGACTCATTAATACTTTCACATCATGTTTATTTGATGATGGGGGGGCCCTGACTGCTTCATGACGACCATGTCTCAGGGCCCCGGGTAATGGGTGAGCACCTCAGCGACAGCACATTCAGGGGCGGGCCGGCAGGACGACAGCAACAACAGCGGCAGCAGCTACTTTAGGTGCTTGAAGAGTTTATGAGCCACCTGGAGAGGGCAGAGGAGATCATTATCACCCCCATCCGCCTCACCACCCCCATCCTCCTCCTCACCCCACTTACACAGTGATCGCGGGCGTGCAGGAAGTCGAACAGCTCCTCTGTGCACTGCTCCTCCGTGTGGGATCGGGAGTTGACCCGGGTCTCGCACAGCTCCAGCTGCTCTCGCGCCTTCACACACTTCTCCGTCTGCTCGCAGTGACTTCTGACCGTTGTCAGCGGATCCTGAAGACAGAAGAGTCACTGCAGCGAAGTGGACATATATGGGGGTCCTCCCCCTCCGGCAGTGCCCGGCCCGTCCTCCCCCCTCCGGCAGTGCCCGGCCCGTCCTCCCCCCTCCGGCAGTGCCCGGCCCGTCCCCTCCCCCCTCCGGCAGTGTCCGCCCGTCCTCCTCCTCCGGCAGTGCCCGGCCCGTCCCTCCTCCTCCGGCAGTGCCCGGCCCGTCCTCCCTCCCTCCGGCAGTGCCCGGCCCGTCCTCCTCCCCTCCGGCAGTGTCCGCCCGTCCTCCTCCCTCCGGCAGTGCCCGGCCCGTCCCTCCCCCCTCCGGCAGTGTCCGCCCGTCCCTCCCTCCTCCGGCAGTGCCCGGCCCGTCCCTCCTCCCTCCGGCAGTGTCCGCCCGTCCTCCTCCTCCGGCAGTGCCCGGCCCGTCCCTCCCCCCTCCGGCAGTGCCCGGCCCGTCCTCCCCCCCTCCGGCAGTGCCCGGCCCGTCCCTCCCCTCCGGCAGTGCCCGGCCCGTCCCTCCTCCTCCGGCAGTGTCCGCCCGTCCCTCCTCCTCCGGCAGTGCCCGGCCTCCCCCCTCCGGCAGTGCCCGGCCCCGTCCCCCCCCCTCCAGCAGTGCCCGGCCCGTCCTCCCCCCTCCGGCAGTGCCCGGCCCGTCCCTCCCCCTCCGGCAGTGCCCGGCCCGCCCCTCCCCCTCCGGCAGTGCCCGGCCCGCCCTCCCCCCTCCGGCAGTGCCCGGCCCGCCCCTCCCCCTCCGGCAGTGCCCGGCCCGCCCCTCCCCCCTCCGGCAGTGCCCGGCCCGCCCTCCCCCTCCGGCAGTGCCCGGCCCGTCCCTCCCCCCCTCCGGCAGTGCCCGGCCCGTCCTCCCCCTCCGGCAGTGCCCGGCCCGTCCCTCCCCCTCCGGCAGTGTCCGCCCGTCCTCCTCCTCCGGCAGTGCCCGGCCCGTCCCTCCTCCTCCGGCAGTGCCCGGCCCGTCCCTCCCCCCTCCGGCAGTGCCCGGCCCGTCCCTCCCCCCTCCGGCAGTGCCCGGCCCGTCCCTCCTCCTCCGGCAGTGTCCGCCCGTCCTCCTCCTCCGGCAGTGCCCGGCCCGTCCTCCCCCTCCGGCAGTGCCCGGCCCGTCCTCCCCCTCCAGCAGTACCTAGTCTAGTCAGATCATACGGTTGTGGGGTTTCTTAGTCCCCTGGGGGCCCAGTCAGAGGTCGCCCCTCACCCTCCAATCACTGGCCTCAGATAAAGCTCTTGACAAGGTCTGGCCTGCGGCATGTGACAGTGTGCACAGCGCCCTAGACTCACCACCAGCTCCTCTTCTTCCTCTTCCTCCTCTACCTCCTCCTGTAATAAGAAGCACACGGCATTACCCGGGCTGAGCTGCTTGTCTCCGGTGTCAGCCGCTGCCCTCCCCCCGCTCACCTCCTCGGGCTCCCCGGCGTACACCTTCTCCAGCTCCATCACCATGATGTCTCACAGAAGGACGAGCGGGGTCACACACCGGAAATACGTCACTCAGCCCGGCCCGGAAGGCCTCCTCTTATAGGTCAGTGCGCACCGTGGTGTGACCTTCACAAGATGGCGGCGATGTCACGTGATGCAAACATCCGGCCTTCCCCGGGTAAGATGGCGGCGCTGTGACTGGCACTCCCGGCTCCTCTCCCTCCTGACTTGTCCGAGGCTCCAGGTTTCGGTTCCCCGTGATATGAGCCGCTGAGCGGGGGCCCAGGCCATGGAGAAGTCGCCGGAAGATGCTGGAGGGAGCCCGACCCTATTCCAGCTGTCTGCCCGGGCCGTGAGCGCCAACATGGAGCGGCTGGAGGAGGATGTGTGGGGTGAGGGGCAAGACCGGGGGAAGACCGTGGGTTGGGGGTAATATCAGGCTGTCAGGTGACCGGGGGGGGGTAATATCAGGCTGTCAGGTGACCGGGGGGGGTAATATCAGGCTGTCATGTGACCGGGGGGGGGGGTAATATCAGGGTGTCATGTGACCGGGGGGGGGGTAATATCAGGGTGTCATGTGACGGGGGGGGGGGGGGTAATATCAGGCTGTCAGGTGACGGGGGGGGGGGGGGGTAATATCAGGCTGTCAGGTGACCGGGGGGGGGGGGGGGGTAATATCAGGCTGTCAGGTGACCGGGGGGGGGTACAGGCGTCAGGGGCGGGGGTAATATCAGGCTGTCAGGTGACCGGGGGGGGGGGGTAATATCAGGCTGTCAGGTGACGGGGGGGGGGGGGTAATATCAGGCTGTCAGGTGACCGGGGGGGGGGGGTAATATCAGGCTGTCAGGTGACCGGGGGGGGGGGTAATATCAGGCTGTCAGGTGACCGGGGGGGGGGGGTAATATCAGGCTGTCAGGTGACCGGGGGGGGTAATATCAGGGTGTCAGGTGACCGGGGGGGGGGGGGGTAATATCAGGGTGTCAGGTGACGGGGGGGGTAATATCAGGGTGTCAGGTGACCGGGGGGGGGGGGTAATATCAGGCTGTCATGTGACCGGGGGGGGGGTAATATCAGGCTGTCATGTGACCGGGGGGGGGTAATATCAGGCTGTCATGTGATTATGTTTTTGCAGGGCTCCCCGCTGTCATCCTTCAGGGGCTCCTCCCACTGTTGAACATCTATTATTTGGAGAGGATTGAGGCAGCAGCTGTGAGGAAAGGTAAGTCCTGAGCATACAGGGGGCGCTGCTGACGCCTTACCTTCTCCTCCCGGGCACGCAGGGGGCGCTGCTGACGCCTTACCTTCTCCTCCCGGGCGCACAGGGGGCGCTGCTGACGCCTTACCTTCTCCTCCCGGGCGCACAGGGGACGCTGCTGACGCCTTACCTTCTCCTCCCGGGCACGCAGGGGGCGCTGCTGACGCCTTACCTTCTCCTCCCCCGGCGCGCAGGGTGCGCTGCTGACGCCTTACCTTCTCCTCCCCGGCGCGCAGGGTGCGCTGCTGACGCCTTACCTTCTCCTCCCCGGCGCGCAGGGTGCGCTGCTGACGCCTTACCTCTCCCCCCGGGCGCGGGGGGGGGGGGGGGGCGCGCCCCCCCCCCCCCCCCGGGGGCGGGGGGGGGCCGGCGGCCGCCCCCCCCCCCCCCCCCCCCGGGGGCGGGGGGGGCGCCCCCCCCCCCCCCCCGCCCCCCCCCCCCCCCCCTTCCTCCCTCCCCGGCGCGCAGGGTGCGCTGCCGACGCCCCCCCTTACCTTCTCCTCCCCGGCGCGCAGGGTGCGCTGCTGACGCCCTGCCTACCTTCTCCTCCCCGGGCGGGGGGGGCGGCTGCGCCTCCCCCCCCCCCCGGGGGGGGGGGGGCGCGCAGGGTGCGCTGCTGACGCCTTACCTTCTCCTCCCACAGGACTTTCTACTCAGTCTGTCTGGTGCAAACTGTGGAACGACATCATGAAGAGTAAACCTTCCAGATTCGGGGGTGAGTCCACTGCGTGGAGGCAGGGTCAGTCTACTGTACTGGGGGGGGGGGGGGGGAAGGGTCTGATGTTTGGGGCAGATAAGCAAGGGTGGGTTCTGCTGTGAGGAGGGAGGGGCAAGGACAGGGTGTGCAATGTGGAGGAGGGGATGGGCTGTGGCAGGGCCTTCGGTGTGGGGGATGGCCAGGGGCGGGGCCTGCGGTGTGTGGGATGGCCAGGGGCGGGGCCTGCGGTGTGGGGGATGGCCAGGGGCGGGGCCTGCGGTGTGGGGGATGGCCAGGGGTGGGGCCTGCTGTGTGGGGGCGGGGTCCTCTGTGTGGGGTGTTGTCTTGGCTCTCACGCTCGCTCTTGTTTGCAGGTGGTGACGTGTTGGCGTAAGAAGTTCCTTGAAGCTTTCTTCCACAATGTCCTGCGCGGTGTCCTGGACGTCTCGTCTGACCGCCGCCTCCATGACCAGCGCTTCTCCCCCCTGGTGCACAGCTCGCGGCACGTCTCGGAGCTGACCATTTGTAACAAGCAGCAGGGGGTGATGGAGCTGACCCCTGCCGTCCGGGAGTGCCTTGCCCAGTCTGTAGAGACCCTGAAGTTCCTGCACCTGCGCTCCTCTGACCCCGGCACCCAGGGGGCGCTGCGCCTGCTCCTGCACCAGCTCATCCACCATGGCCAGGTCAGCAAGGTGTCTGTGCTGTCTTGGCCCTGTCCTGACAACCTGCTGCTGGTGCTGATCCTGACTCTGAGCGCTGGCTACTGGCGGCCGGACACTGACTCTCCCTGCAGCTTCTGTCCACAGGCTGGCAGCGCCGCCACCGACAGCACTGCCACTGACTGTGCCAGTGAGGAGAGCGGCAGCCTCAGTGCCTTGTTAAGCCTGCAGCCCCTTAATATCAGCCAGAATGTTGTCAGCGCCGAGGAGCCGAAACCCGCACCGCCCCTGAACAGGGCTGCCCGGAGCCCCCGCAGGGGTCTACACACTCCAGGATCTTCTACCTCACAGAAACAGCCAGTGCAGGTCACCGAGGGCCCGGGCGGGGGCCGCTCCTCCGAGCCCACCGACTTGTATGACTTCATTTTCAGTGTTTCTGCTATGGGGGAAGGGGGGAAGCGCTGAGGAGGCGGAGACAAGTGTCAGGGCGTCGTCTGAGGAGGCGGAGACAAGTGTCAGGGCGTCGTCTGAGGAGGCGGAGACAAGTGTCAGGGCGTCGTCTGAGGAGGCGGAGACAAGTGTCAGGGCGTCGTCTGAGGAGGCGGAGACAAGTGTCAGGGCGCCGTCTGAGGAGGCGGAGACAAGTGTCAGGGCGTCGTCTGAGGAGGCGGAGACAAGTGTCAGGGCGTCGTCTGAGGAGGCGGAGACAAGTGTCGGGGCATTGCTGTTATCTGGTGCCGTCCGCTTCAGGAGTGTCAAAGCACTGAATTTACACAACGTCCCCCTTACTGTGTCCTCCTGCCGATTTCTGTGCCACCTGCTGCGCTCCTGGACTGCCCTAGAACGCATGACAATGGCGTACAATGGTAAGGAACGCAGACTGATGAGACCAGAGGCAGTGTGTGCCCATAAAGAGAGGGAGGGCCAGGGTAACCAAATAGTGAGCGCAGCTCTAGAGTATAATACAGGATAAGTAATGTAATGTATGTACACAGTGACTGCACCAGCAGAATAGTGAGCGCAGCTCTGGAGTATAATACAGGATAAGTAATGTAATGTATGTACACAGTGACTGTACCAGCAGAATAGTGAGCGCAGCTCTGGAGTATAATACAGGATAAGTAATGTAATGTATGTACACAGTGACTGTACCAGCAGAATAGTGAGCGCAGCTCTGGAGTATAATACAGGATAAGTAATGTAATGTATGTACACAGTGACTGCACCAGCAGAATAGTGAGCGCAGCTCTGGAGTATAATACAGGATGTAACTCAGTATCAGTACAGGATAAGTAATGTAATGTATGTACACAGTGACTGTACCAGCAGAATAGTGAGCGCAGCTCTGGAGTATAATACAGGACGAACCAGGATCAGTACAGGATAAGTAATGTAATGTATGTACACAGTGACTGTACCAGCAGAATAGTGAGTGCAGCTCTGGAGTATAATACAGGATAAGTAATGTAATGTATGTACACAGTGACTGCACCAGCAGAATAGTGAGTGCAGCTCTGGAGTATAATACAGGATAAGTAATGTAATGTATGTACACAGTGACTGCACCAGCAGAATAGTGAGCGCAGCTCTGGAGTATAATACAGGATAAGTAATGTAATGTATGTACATAGTGACTGTACCAGCAGAATAGTGAGCGCAGCTCTGGCGTATAATACAGGATGTAACCAGGACAGTCAGGAAAGTAATGTAATGTGCACGGCGCCAGCAGAAAGGGCGCAGCCTGGAGTATAACACAAAACTCAGGATCAGTACAGGATAAGTAATGTAATGTATGTACACAGTGACTGCACCAGCAGAATAGTGAGTGCAGCTCTGGAGTATAATACAGGATATAACTCAGTATCAGTACAGGATAAGTAATGTAATGTATGTACACAGTGACTGTACCAGCAGAATAGTGAGCGCAGCTCTGAGGTATAATACAGGATAAGTAATGTAATGTATGTACACAGTGACTGTACCAGCAGAATAGTGAGCGCTGCTCTGGAGTATAATACAGGATGTAACTCAGGATCAGTACAGGATAAGTAATGTAATGTATGTACACAGTGACTGTACCAGCAGAATAGTGAGTGCAGCTCTGGAGTATAATACAGGATAAGTAATGTAATGTATGTACACAGTGACTGTACCAGCAGAATAGTGAGTGCAGCTCTGGAGTATAATACAGGATAAGTAATGTAATGTATGTACACAGTGACTGCACCAGCAGAATAGTGAGCGCAGCTCTGGAATATAATACAGGATAAGTAATGTATGTACACAGTGACTGTACCAGCAGAATAGTGAGCGCAGCTCTGGAGTATAATACAGGATAAGTAATGTAATGTATGTACACAGTGACTGCACCAGCAGAATATAGTGAGCGCAGCTCTGGAGTATAATACAGGATAAGTAATGTAATGTATGTACACAGTGACTGCACCAGCAGAATAGTGAGCGCAGCTCTGAGGTATAATACAGGATAAGTAATGTCATGTATGTAAACAGTGACTGCACCAGCAGAATAGTGAGTGCAGCTCTGGAGTATAATACAGGATATAACTCAGGATCAGTACAGGATAAGTAATGTAATGTATGTACACAGTGACTGTACCAGCAGAATAGTGAGCGCAGCTCTGGAGTATAATACAGGATAAGTAATGTAATGTATGTACACAGTGACTGCACCAGCAGAATAGTGAGTGCAGCTCTGGAGTATAATACAGGATAAGTAATGTAATGTATGTACACAGTGACTGTACCAGCAGAATAGTGAGCGCAGCTCTGGAGTATAATACAGGATAAGTAATGTAATGTATGTACACAGTGACTGTACCAGCAGAATAGTGAGTGCAGCTCTGGAGTATAATACAGGATATAACTCAGGATCAGTACAAGATAAGTAATGTATGTACACAGTGACTGCACCAGCAGAATAGTGAGCGCAGCTCTGGAGTATAATACAGGATAAGTAATGTAATGTATGTACACAGTGACTGTACCAGCAGAATAGTGAGTGCAGCTCTGGAGTATAATACAGGATGTAACTCAGGATCAGTACAGGATAAGTAATGTAATGTATGTACACAGTGACTGTACCAGCAGAATAGTGAGCGCAGCTCTGGAGTATAATACAGGATGTAACTCAGGATCAGTACAGGATAAGTAATGTAATGTATGTACACAGTGACTGTACCAGCAGAATAGTGAGCGCAGCTCTGGAGTATAATACAGGATAAGTAATGTAATGTATGTACACAGTGACTGCACCAGCAGAATAGTGAGCGCAGCTCTGGAGTATAATACAGGATGTAACTCAGGATCAGTACAGGATAAGTAATGTAATGTATGTACACAGTGACTGTACCAGCAGAATAGTGAGCGCAGCTCTGGAGTATAATACAGGATAAGTAATGTAATGTATGTACACAGTGACTGTACCAGCAGAATAGTGAGTGCAGCTCTGGAGTATAATACAGGATGTAACTCAGGATCAGTACAGGATAAGTAATGTAATGTATGTACACAGTGACTGTACCAGCAGAATAGTGAGCGCAGCTCTGGAGTATAATACAGGATGTAACTCAGGATCAGTACAGGATAAGTAATGTAATGTATGTACACAGTGACTGTACCAGCAGAATAGTGAGCGCAGCTCTGGAGTATAATACAGGATAAGTAATGTAATGTATGTACACAGTGACTGCACCAGCAGAATAGTGAGTGCAGCTCTGGAGTATAATACAGGATAAGTAATGTAATGTATGTACACAGTGACTGCACCAGCAGAATAGTGAGTGCAGCTCTGGAGTATAATACAGGATGTAACTCAGGATCAGTACAGGATAAGTAATGTAATGTATGTACACAGTGACTGTACCAGCAGAATAGTGAGCGCAGCTCTGGAGTATAATACAGGATATAACTCAGGATCAGTACAGGATAAGTAATGTAATGTATGTACACAGTGACTGCACCAGCAGAATAGTGAGTGCAGCTCTGGAGTATAATACAGGATAAGTAATGTAATGTATGTACACAGTGACTGTACCAGCAGAATAGTGAGTGCAGCTCTGGAGTATAATACAGGATATAACTCAGGATCAGTACAGGATAAGTAATGTAATGTATGTACACAGTGACTGTACCAGCAGAATAGTGAGCGCAGCTCTGGAGTATAATACAGGATAAGTAATGTAATGTATGTACACAGTGACTGCACCAGCAGAATAGTGAGTGCAGCTCTGGAGTATAATACAGGAAAGAAGAAGAGACACAGGACGACCAGCAGAAAGGAGGCAGCCTGGAGTAAACAGGAGGTAGTGTCAGGCTGCACCAGAGAAAGTGAGGGAGGGTGGGGTAAATACAGGATGTAACTCAGGATCAGTACAGGATAAGTAATGTAATGTATGTACACAGTGACTGTACCAGCAGAATAGTGAGCGCAGCTCTGGAGTATAATACAGGATAAGTAATGTAATGTATGTACACAGTGACTGTACCAGCAGAATAGTGAGCGCAGCTCTGGAGTATAATACAGGATAAGTAATGTAATGTATGTACACAGTGACTGTACCAGCAGAACAGTGAGCACAGCTCTGGAGTATAATACAGGATGTAACTCAGGATCAGTACAGGATAAGTAATGTATGTATACAGTGACTGCAACAGCAGAATAGTGAGCGCAGCTCTGGGGTATAATACAGGATGTTTGTTATGTGATGAGGTTTATGAGATAAAGTCTATATCTTGGGGTGTTCAGGTCATAAATATTGGTTATTGAAGGGGGTTCTGGAGTAAATATATTGATGATCTATGATCTCTCCTACACCAGTACCATATTGGTTGGGGTCAGATTTCTGACACCCTGTCGATCTTCTGTTCTCAACAGCTGATACAGCGGGATGGAGCTGGAAGCAGACAGCGCTGTTCTCTGTGTAGTGGCCAGACCATGTACTGCAGATCAGCTCTGATTCACTCAATTGGGCGCTGACTTGTTCCTGCTCCATTTTTTTTGTGTATCAGCTGCAGAGAACAGGTGGTTGGTGGGGGTGTCAGTTGTCAGACCCCATACTCTGATATGGACAGTCTTTAGTATCTGTCATCATGACTTACTGAAGGTCTGCGGTAGTCTGCAGCCTGGTGTAGCTGATCACAGTGGAATAGCTTGTAGCCAGCGTTCTTATCACCCTTTGTGGCCCTTGTATAAATCTGTGTTCTGTTTAGATTTAGGGGCCAATATTAGTCTGGTATTGAAAGCGCTGTCTGCCCTGTCCCGGGCCCCCGGCTGCTGCCTCCGTGTCTTCTCTCTGAGTGATTTCACCACCTATGTCCCTATGCTGGAGCTGGCGCACACAGTCCTCAGGATCTTCCCGCACCTTCAGCTGCTGTCACTGAGCTACGACCTGGAGAGTCACAGTGAGTGGGAGAGACCCGGGGCCACAGCTGCACAATGCCCAGGTGAGTGCTCTGTTGCCCCCTTGCGACATTTGCTCATCATCGCCATTTCTGACTATCGTTATTGTGGTCTGTGCAGAGAATTACTTGCAGCAGCTGGAGCTCCGCTTTCCTCAGGACCCTGTACAGGTGGATCATCTCGTGTCTGTGCTGAAGGCGTCCCCCTGCCTGGTGGAGCTGTCTCTGGACAACGCTACGTTTCCAGGCCAGGGCGACTTGCATCGCGTTCTACGGGTGATTTCGGGTACTGAAACATAAATTATATGTATTATACTCCAGAGCTGCGCTCACTATTCTGCTGGTACAGTCACTGTGTACATACATTACATTACTTATCCTGTATTATACTCCAGAGCTGCGCTCACTATTCTGCTGGTGCAGTCACTGTGTACATACATTACATTACTTATCCTGTATTCTACTCCAAAGCTGCGCTCACTATTCTGCTGGTGCAGTCACTGTGTACATACATTACATTACTTATCCTGTATTATACTCCAGAGCTGCGCTCACTATTCTGCTGGTGCAGTCACTGTGTACATACATTACATTACTTATCCTGTATTCTACTCCAGAGCTGCGCTCACTATTCTGCTGGTGCAGTCACTGTGTACATACATTACATTACTTATCCTGTATTATACTCCAGAGCTGCGCTCACTATTCTGCTGGTACAGTCACTGTGTACATACATTACATTACTTATCCTGTATTATACTCCAGAGCTGCGCTCACTATTCTGCTGGTACAGTCACTGTGTACATACATTACATTACTTATCCTGTATTATACTCCAGAGCTGCGCTCACTATTCTGCTGGTGCAGTCACTGTGTACATACATTACATTACTTATCCTGTATTATACTCCAAAGCTGCGCTCACTATTCTGCTGGTGCAGTCACTGTGTACATACATTACATTACTTATCCTGTATTATACTCCAGAGCTGCGCTCACTATTCTGCTGGTGCAGTCACTGTGTACATACATTACATTACTTATCCTGTATTATACTCCAGAGCTGCGCTCACTATTCTGCTGGTGCAGTCACTGTGTACATACATTACATTACTTATCCTGTATTATACTCCAGAGCTGCGCTCACTATTCTGCTGGTACAGTCACTGTGTACATACATTACATTACTTATCCTGTATTATACTCCAGAGCTGCGCTCACTATTCTGCTGGTACAGTCACTGTGTACATACATTACGTTACTTATCCTGTATTATACTCCAGAGCTGCGCTCACTATTCTGCTGGTACAGTCACTGTGTACATACATTACATTACTTATCCTGTACTGATCCTGAGTTACATCCTGTATTATACTCCAGAGCTGCACTCACTATTCTGCTGGTGCAGTCACTGTGTACATACATTACATTACTTATCCTGTATTATACTCCAGAGCTGCGCTCACTATTCTGCTGGTACAGTCACTGTGTACATACATTACATTACTTATCCTGTACTTATACTCCAGAGCTGCGCCCACTATTCTGCTGGTACAGTCACTGTGTACATACATTACATGACTTATCCTGTATTATACTCCAGAGCTGCGCTCACTATTCTGCTGGTGCAGTCACTGTGTACATACATTACATTACTTATCCTGTATTATACTCCAGAGCTGCGCTCACTATTCTGCTGGTACAGTCACTGTGTACATACATTACATTACTTATCCTGTACTGATCCTGAGTTACATCCTGTATTATACTCCAGAGCTGCACTCACTATTCTGCTGGTGCAGTCACTGTGTACATACATTACATTACTTATCCTGTATTATACTCCAGAGCTGCACTCACTATTCTGCTGGTGCAGTCACTGTGTACATACATTACATTACTTATCCTGTACTGATCCTGAGTTACATCCTGTATTATACTCCAGAGCTGCGCTCACTATTCTGCTGGTGCAGTCACTGTGTACATACATTACATTACTTATCCTGTATTATACTCCAGAGCTGCGCTCACTATTCTGCTGGTGCAGTCACTGTGTACATACATTACATTACTTATCCTGTACTGACCCTTAGTTACATCCTGTATTATACTCCAGAGCTGCGCTCACTATTCTGCTGGTGCAGTCACTGTGTACATACATTACATTACTTATCCTGTATTATACTCCAGAGCTGCGCTCACTATTCTGCTGGTGCAGTCACTGTGTACATACATTACATTACTTATCCTGTACTGATCCTGAGTTACTTCCTGTATTATACTCCAGAGCTGCGCTCACTATTCTGCTGGTGCAGTCACTGTGTACATACATTACATTACTTATCCTGTATTATACTCCAGAGCCGCACCCTGTGGACAGCACTGTGCATACATTACATTACTTATCCTGTACTGATCCTGAGTTACTTCCTGTATTATACTCCAGAGCTGCGCTCACTATTCTGCTGGTGCAGTCACTGTGTACATACATTACATTACTTATCCTGTATTATACCCAGAGCGCGCTCACTACTGCGTCAGCAGCTGCGTCATACATTACATCACTTATCCTGTATTAACTCCAGAGCTGCGCTCACTATTCTGCTGGTACAGTCACTGTGTACATACATTACATTACTTATCCTGTATTATACTCCAGAGCTGCGCTCACTATTCTGCTGGTGCAGTCACTGTGTACATACATTACATTACTTATCCTGTACTGATCCTGAGTTACATCCTGTATTATACTCCAGAGCTGCGCTCACTATTCTGCTGGTGCAGTCACTGTGTACATACATTACATTACTTATCCTGTACTGATCCTGACTTACTCCTGTATTATACTCCAGAGCTGCGCTCACTATTCTGCTGGTGCAGTCACTGTGTACATACATTACATTACTTATCCTGTATTATACTCCAGAGCTGCACTCACTATTCTGCTGGTACAGTCACTGTGTACATACATTACATTACTTATCCTGTATTATACTCCAGAGCTGCGCTCACTATTCTGCTGGTGCAGTCACTGTGTACATCATTACATTACTTATCCTGTACTGATCCTGAGTTACATCCTGTATTATACTCCGAGCGGCGCTCACTATTCTGCTGGTGCAGTCACTGTGTACATACATTACATTACTTATCCTGTACTATACTCCAGAGCTGCACCTATTCTGCTGGTACAGTCACTGAGTACATACATTACATTACATCCTGTATTATACTCCAGAGCTGCACTCACTATTCTGCTGGTACAGTCACTGTGTACATACATTACATTACTTATCCTGTACCAGAGCTGCGCTCACTATCCTGCTGGTCAGTCACTGTGTACAACATTACTTATCCTGTATTATACTCCAGAGCAGCGCTCACTATTCTGCTGGTACAGTCACTGTGTACATACATTACATTACTTATCCTGTACTGATCCTGAGTTACATCCTGTATTATACTCCAGAGCTGCACTCACTATCCTGCTGGTGCAGTCACTGTGTACATACATTACATTACTTATCCTGTACTGATCCTGAGTTACATCCTGTATTATACTCCAGAGCTGCGCTCACTATTCTGCTGGTACAGTCACTGTGTACATACATTACATTACTTATACTGTATTATACTCCAGAGCTGCGCTCACTATTCTGCTGGTACAGTCACTGTGTACATACATTACATTACTTATCCTGTACTGATCCTGAGTTACATCCTGTATTATACTCCAGAGCTGCGCTCACTATTCTGCTGGTGCAGTCACTGTGTACATACATTACATTACTTATCCTGTATTATACTCCAGAGCTGCGCTCACTATTCTGCTGGTACAGTCACTGTGTACATACATTACATTACTTATCCTGTATTATACTCCAGAGCTGCACTCACTATTCTGCTGGTACAGTCACTGTGTACATACATTACATTACTTATCCTGTATTATACTCCAGAGCTGCGCTCACTATTCTGCTGGTGCAGTCACTGTGTACATACATTACATTACTTATCCTGTATTATACTCCAGAGCTGCGCTCACTATTCTGCTGGTGCAGTCATTGTGTACATATATTAGAATGATTATTGGGGGTGTGGCTCCGCCTCTGTATACATGGTGACGCCTTCTTTCTGATTTATAGATTGCTGTCTGGCTCTGCGCAGGTTGAGCTTCCATGATATGAAGATGTCGGACGCCCCTTCTGAGATTCTGCACTTGCTCCACCACTCCAGACTTGAAGGTACAGGCCCCTCCCCTCTGTATGGGCCCCTCCCCTCTGTACAGGCTCCTCCCCTCTCTAGTAGGTATGTGTATTTCCCCTGTAGATATGAAGTTCTCCTTTTGCCGCCTCTTCGAGTCTTCTGATGGTTTCCTCCAGGCTTTTGTCAGCGCAGTCAAGAAAAACCCGTCTGTAAAGACCCTGAAACTCTGCGGCAACCGCCTAGGTAAGAGGGGGGTGTTCTGGGTGTGGTTGTTCAGCTGTTGCATGCTGGGGGGATGATTTTGGTTCTTGCCATTCCTTACAGACGTGTGTTGTTTTGTAGGTAATGAGGGTCTGTGCGCTCTGGCCGAGCTCTACTCCTGCGACTCTGTGTGTGGGGTGCACTACCTGGACGTCAGGTAATGATATGGGGGTATATGGCACGCGGCTCCGTCCTGTGCAGCGTGGTGGAGGTCAGGATGAGACCCCGCCCCCCTCTGGTTATATTATATACCCTCTTCTCTGTGGCCCCGCCCCCTCTGATTATACACTGTGTTCCAAATTGTTATGCAAAAAGTGTTTCGGAGTGATAAGGTAAGAATTTTTTTGTTTGTCAGACTCATTGCTGGTGATGTGTGTCAGGGCTCTTTATATCACTGAAAGCAGTTGCAGACACCTGTGCTAATTAGTTTGGCAGGTGTGTCCAATTAAAGGCAAGACTACTTAAGAAGGCTGTCCCACATTATTAAGCAGCCTACATTATCAGCCAAAATGGGAAAGAAAAAGGATGTGTCGGCTGCTGAGAAGCAACAAATTGTGGAGTGTTTAGGTCAAGGCATGACTACAATCAACATTGCCAAGACACTTCATCGTGATCATCGCACAATCAAGAAGTATGTAGCTGATTCACAGAACACACGTGTGCGTGCTGATAAGGGGAAATTGAGGACTCTTTCCAACAGGCAATTACGTCAGGTTAAAAGAGCAGCTTCAAAAATGCCTTGTCATAGCAGCAGACAAGTTTTTGAAGCTGCTGGTGCCTCCAATGTCCCCCCGAACAACAAGATGCAGGGTCCTTCAGAGGTTTGCAGCTGTGCATAAGCCATCCTGTCGACCTCCTCTATCCACTGCACACAAGCAGAAACGGCTCCAGCGGGCCAAGCAATACATGAAGACCGATGAGTGCCGTGCAATGCTCGATGGTCCAGAATGGATGGAGTGGAGGATGGCTTGTTGATGGACACCCCATGCAAACACGGCTACGGCGCCAACAAGAAGCAGCTGGAATCATGGGGAGAGAGATTGTCGGCCCCTTTAGGATCCCTGAAGGGGTAAAGATGAACTCCATAATGTATGTGGAGTTTCTCAAACAGCACTTCCTGCCATGGTTCAAGAAGAAGAACCATGCATTCTGCAGAAAGATCATTTTCATGCCTGATAATGCACCGTCTCATGCTGCAAATAACACATCTGCATCTCTGGCTGCTATGGGCATAAAAGGGGACAAACTTATGGTGTGGCCCCCATGCTCCCCTGACCTCAACCCCATTGAGAACCTCTGGAGCATCATCCAAAGGAGTGTCTATGATGGCGGGAGACAGTTCTCATCTAAGCAACAGCTCTGGGAGGGGATTCTGTCCTCATGCAAAACAATTGAAGCAGAAACCATCCAAAAACTGACAAATTCAATGGACGAGAGAGTTCAGAAGCTTCTTTCCACCAAGGGGTCCTATGTGCAAATGGAACCAGGGCTGTGGAGTCGGTACGCCAAAGCCCCGACTCCGACTCCAACTCCGACTCCACCAAAATAGGCACCGACCCGACTCCACAGCCCTGGCACTGCTAAACCTTATAGGTTCACTCAGACCTCAGTCCCATCATTATATGAGGAATAGAACAGACCTTTACAGGACATTTCATCATTTTCCCAAATTCTTATGAAAATATATTCAGCACATACTGCATTGTACTACTAACTGTACCAATTTATTATATATTTTGGGAGTCGGTCCATTTTATACCGACTCCGACTCCACCAAAATAGGCACCGACTCCGACTCCACAGCCCTGATGTAACATCACCTCGAATAAAGTTTTGGCTTGAAAACTGTTTGATTTCAGTTTGTAATAACCTGCTAATGCTTAGAATTTCACAATGAACATTTTTTTCGTTCTTAATAAAAATGAAAAGGTTACAAATTCTGCTGTGCATAATAATTTAGAACCTGCATTTTGAGTGTTTATTTTTTTTTTTAAATATACTGTTATCATAGGCAGTTTGTTCAAAAACCTTTCAATTATACTCGAATAGTTGATGATGGAAAATTACAATGACTGCAATTCATATAGGTCATTTTGGAAAATGAGAATATTATTTGCATAACAATTTGGAACACAGTATATTATATACCGTTCTGTGGCCCCGCCCCTTCTGATTATATTATATACTGTTCTGTGGCCCCGCCCCCTCTGATTATATTAAATACCGTTCTGTGTGGCCCCGCCCCTTCTGATTATATTATATACCGTTCTGTGGCCCCGCCCCCTCTGATTATATTAAATACCGTTCTCTGTGGCCCCGTCCCTTCTGATTATATTATATACCGTTCTGTGGCCCCGCCCCTTCTGATTATATTATATACCATTCTGTGGCCCCGCCCCCTCTGATTATATTAAATACCGTTCTCTGTGGCCCCGTCCCTTCTGATTATATTATATGCTGTTCTGTGGCCCCGCCCCTTCTGATTATATTATATACCGTTCTCTGTGGCCCCACCCCCTCTGATTATATTATATACCATTCTGTGGCCCCGCCCCTTCTGATTATATTATATACTGTTCTGTGGCTCCGCCCCCTCTGATTATATTAAATACCGTTCTCTGTGGCCCCGCCCCTTCTGATTATATTATATACTGTTCTGTGGCCCCGCCCCTTCTGATTATACTATATACCGTTCTCTGTGGCCCCACCCCCTCTGATTATATTATATACCATTCTGTGGCCCCGCCCCTTCTGATTATATTATATACTGTTCTGTGGCTCCGCCCCCTCTGATTATATTAAATACCGTTCTCTGTGGCCCCGCCCCTTCTGATTATTATATACTGTTCTGTGGCCCCGCCCCTTCTGATTATATTATATACCGTTCTCTGTGGCCCCGCCCCCTCTGATTATATTAAATACCGTTCTGTTTCTCTCTCAGCTCTAATTGTATTAAGCCGGACGGACTTCTGCGTTTCGCTAAGAAGCTGGAAGGTTGCGGCAAGATTGCGCTGCGTCAGCTGTCCGTCTCTCAGAACCTGCTGGATCGGGACCCGGTGCTGGCCCATGAGGCGCTGCAGGCCCTGGAGGGCGTGTGCTGTGTGCTGAGTGACAGCTGGGACTCCAGCCAGGCCTGCGCCGACCACGTCAGTGTCATGTGAGGACCTGTTATTGTGTGTGCCTACAGTAGGGGGCGCTGCGGGCCTTACACTATATACTCAGCAGCATGTGCCAAGGCCATCTATATATATATATATATATATATATATATATATATATATATATATATATTCACCTGTGCTAGGGGGCGCTGTGCAGGCGTGACTCCTACATGGTAAGAGAGGGAGGGGTCTGCATTATGGTAGGGGCACTCTGAGCCTCTGCCCTCGGACACGAGGGGGGGGGGGGTGTGTAGACTTCTGCAACCACTACTGTATTTGTATCACTGCATCGGTAATATAAGAATATTTATAAAGAACGGCTCCTGTGTCTGTACAACTGCACGTATCCATAGCAACAGACGACACCCACACCTGTAGTCAGGGCCAACCTGTACAACATGAAATAACATCCGAAATCTCCAACCCCTAAACCTGACATATATACAGCAGCATGCCACTATACGGTACATAAGGAGCCAGGACATCACAGCTTGTGTATAGGGAGTAGTCACTGACCGGTCAGAGCGCCCATGCTGACCCCTGCTGACTATGGTATAAGGGTCAGTACACACAGGACATCACAGCTTGTGTATATGGAGTAGTCACAGACCGGTCAGAGCGCCCATGCTGACCCCTGACCACTGCTGACTATGATATAAGGGTCAGTACACACAGGACATCACAGCTTGTGTATATGGAGTAGTCACAGACCGGTCAGAGCGCCCATGCTGACCCCTGACCACTGCTGACTATGATATAAGGGTCAGTACACACAGGACATCACAGCTTGTGTATATGGGGTAGTCACAGACCGGTCAGAGCGTCCATGCTGACCCCTGACCACTGCTGACTATGATATAAGGGTCAGTACACACAGGACATCACAGCTTGTGTATATGGGGTAGTCACAGACCGGCAGGCGCCTGCTGACCCCTGACCCCTGTGACTATGTTAAGGGTCAGTACACACAGGACATCACAGCTTGTGTATATGGGTAGTCACAGACCGGTCAGAGCGTCCATGCTGACCCCTGACCACTGCTGACTATGATATAAGGTGTCAGTACACACAGGACATCACAGCTTGTGTATATGGAGTAGTCACAGACCGGTCACAGCGCCCATGCTGACCCCTGACCACTGCTGACTATGATATAAGGGTCAGTACACACAGGACATCACAGCTTGTGTATAGGGAGTAGTCACTGACCGGTCAGAGCGCCCATGCTGACCCCTGCTGACTATGGTATAAGGGTCAGTACACACAGGACATCACAGCTTGTGTATATGGAGTAGTCACAGACCGGTCAGAGCGTCCATGCTGACCCCTGACCACTGCTGACGATGATATAAGGGTCAGTACACACAGGACATCACAGCTTGTGTATATGGAGTAGTCACAGACCGGTCACAGCGTCCATGCTGACCCCTGACCACTGCTGACTATGATATAAGGGTCAGTACACACAGGACATCACAGCTTGTGTATATGGGGTAGTCACAGACCGGTCAGAGCGTCCATGCTGACCCCTGACCACTGCTGACTATGATATAAGGGTCAGTACACACAGGACATCACAGCTTGTGTATATGGAGTAGTCACTGACCGGTCAGAGCGCCCATGCTGACCACTGCTGACTATGATATAAGGGTCAGTACACACAGGACATCACAGCTTGTGTATATGGGGTAGTCACAGACCGGTCAGAGCGTCCATGCTGACCCCTGACCACTGCTGACTATGATATAAGGTGTCAGTACACATAGGACATCACAGCTTGTGTATATGGAGTAGTCACAGACCGGTCAGAGCGTCCATGCTGACCCCTGACCACTGCTGACTATGATATAAGGGGTCATTACACACAGGACATCACAGCTTGTGTATATGGGGTAGTCACAGACCGGTCAGAGCGTCCATGCTGACCCCTGACCACTGCTGACTATGATATAAGGGTCAGTACACACAGGACATCACAGCTTGTGTATATGGGGTAGTCACAGACCGGTCAGAGCGTCCATGCTGACCCCTGACCACTACTGACTATGATATAAGGGTCAGTACACACAGGACATCACAGCTTGTGTATATGGGGTAGTCACAGACCGGTCAGAGCGTCCATGCTGACCACTGCTGACTATGATATAAGGGTCAGTACACACAGGACATCACAGCTTGTGTATATGGGGTAGTCACAGACCGGACAGAGCGTCCATGCTGACCCCTGACCACTGCTGACTATGATATAAGGGTCAGTACAGACGGAGCAGTCGGGTGTGGTTGGGGTCTCCGGTCAGTCAGGACACACAGCCGCTTCTCTCTTGCCAGCAGACATTTATAATACATATATACACGTCAGTGAGCGGCTGTAGGGTCCAGCGCAGTCACCTGTATTACGCCCCCTGGTGTCCAGTGTCTGTTATACAACCCCTCGCTGCTCTTCATGTGAGCGCTGGTGAAAGGTGAATGTGACGGCGGCGTCCCAGGCCGCAGCCAGTACCGGGTCCTGCAGCCCTCGCTTGTCGGCGCTGTGATTCCACTGTGATAAGTCGGAGGTGCAGTCTGTGCCGTCCGGGGGAGGCCGCACCTGACGCCCGTTCACACAGCGCCGGCATCTGAACCTAATGGGCAGAGATAAGGCAGCTGTGAGCAGAGAAGCAGGGGAGCGCGGGCAGAGAAGCAGCGGAGCGCGGGCAGAGAAGCAGCGGAGCGCGGGCAGGGGAGCAGCGGGCAGAGAAGCAGGGGGAGCGCGGGCAGAGAAGCAGGGGAGCGCGGGCAGAGAAGCAGGGGAGCGCGGGCAGAGAAGCAGCGGAGCGCGCGCAGAGAAGCAGCGGAGCGCGGGCAGAGAAGCAGGGGAGCGCGGGCAGAGAAGCAGGGGAGCGCGGGCAGAGAAGCAGCGGAGCGCGGGCAGAGAAGCAGGGGAGCGCGGGCAGAGAAGCAGGGGAGCGCGGGCAGGGGAGCGCGGGCAGAGAAGCAGGGGAGCGCGGGCAGAGAAGCAGCGGAGCGCGGGCAGAGAAGCAGCGGAGCGCGGGCAGAGAAGCAGGGGAGCGCGGGCAGAGAAGCAGGGGAGCGCGGGCAGAGAAGCAGCGGAGCGCGGGCAGAGAAGCAGCGGAGCGCGGGCAGAGAAGCAGCGGAGCGCGGGCAGAGAAGCAGCAGAGCGCGGGCAGAGCCCTCTCCCCATCCCCCACACACTCACCGGTCATGCGTGTCGCTCGCCGTGTCCTCGCTCAGGGTGAAGAGCTCCTTCAGCTCTCCTACTGAGAAGTGTGTCTCCACGGGGGCCTCGGCCTCCAGCACGCAGCTCCTCAGCGCCTTCTTGTGGCTCTGCCGCTGGAGAATCTTCTCCTCAATGGTGCCGGTCTGCAGAGAGGACAAGGATCAACAGGTGGACAAGGGCCCCGCAGAAGCAGGGCCGGGGGCCACAACCTACCGCCAGCAGCCGGTAGATGAAGCAGGTCTTCTTCTGGCCGTCCCTCCACACCCGCGCCATCGCCTGCTCGTCATTGGCCGGGTTCCAGTCAGGGTCAAACATCACCAGCCTGTTGGCTCCGATCAGATTGAGGCCACAACCCCCGGCCTTACTGCTGAGCATGAAGACGAACTCGGGGCCCTGAGACAGGAGAGCAAGAGGCGTGTCAGGAGGGGCCCCGCAATAGACTCACCGAGGGGCCCCCGCAAGACACCCCAATGGACCCACCGAGGGGCCCCGCAAGACATCCCAATGGACCCACCGAGGGGCCCCCGCAAGACATCCCAATGGACCTACCGAGGGGCCCCCGCAAGACACCCCAATGGACCCACCGAGGGGCCCCGCAAGGCACCCCAATGGACCCACCGAGGGGCCCCGCAAGACATCCCAATGGACCCACCGAGGGGCCCCCGCAAGACATCCCAATGGACCCACCGAGGGGCCCCCGCAAGACATCCCAATGGACCCACCGAGGGGCCCCCGCAAGACACCCCAATGGACCCACCGAGGGGCCCCCGCAAGACACCCCAATGGACCCACCGAGGGGCCCCCGCAAGACACCCCAATGGACCCACCGAGGGGCCCCCGCAAGACACCCCAATGGACCCACCGAGGGGCCCCCGCAAGACACCCCAATGGACCCACCGAGGGGCCCCCGCAAGACATCCCAATGGACCCACCGAGGGGCCCCCGCAAGACACCCCAATGGACCCACCGAGGGGCCCTGCAAGACATCCCAATGGACCCACCGAGGGGCCCCCGCAAGACACCCCAATGGACCTACCGAGGGGCCCCCGCAAGACACCCCAATGGACCTACCGAGGGGCTGTTAAACCTCTCCACAATCTTTGCTCGCTTCTTAATGGACATGGTGCCATCCAGGCGGACGAACAGATACCTGCAAGGACAGAGAGGACTCAGAGGATCCCAGGGGCCACACACAGCCTCTGGGGGGGCCGCACACACAGCCTCTGGGGGGGCCGCACACACAGCCTCTGGGGGGGCCGCACACACAGCCTCTGGGGGGGCCGCACACACAGCCTCTGGGGGGGGCCGCACACACAGCCTCTGGGGGGGCACACACACAGCCTCTGGGGGGGCCGCACACACACAGCCTCTGGGGGGGCCGCACACACACACAGCCTCTGGGGGGGCCACACACACACAGCCTCTGGGGGGGCCGCACACAGCCTCTGGGGGGGCCGCACACAGCCTCTGGGGGGGCCGCACACACAGCCTCTGGGGGGGCCGCACACACAGCCTCTGGGGGGGCCGCACACACAGCCTCTGGGGGGGCCGCACACACACACAGCCTCTGGGGGGGCCGCACACAGCCTCTTGGGGGGCCGCACACACACACAGCCTCTTGGGGGGCCGCACACACAGCCTCTGGGGGGGCCACACACACACACAGCCTCTGGGGGGGCCGCACACAGCCTCTGGGGGGGCCGCACACACACAGCCTCTGGGGGGGCCACACACACACAGCCTCTGGGGGGGCCACACACACACAGCCTCTGGGGGGGCCACACACACACAGCCTCTGGGGGGGCCACACACACACACAGCCTCTGGGGGGGCCCACACACACACAGCCTCTGGGGGGGCCGCACACACACAGCCTCTGGGGGGGCCACACACACACAGCCTCTGGGGGGGCCACACACACACAGCCTCTGGGGGGGCCGCCACACACACACAGCCTCTGGGGGGGCCGACACACACACACAGCCTCTGGGGGGGCCGCACACACACACAGCCTCTGGGGGGGCCGCACACACACAGCCTCTGGGGGGGCCGCACACACACAGCCTCTGGGGAAGGAGGAGGGGTCACACAGACACAGGCTCCGCCTCCACTCGGTCACCTCCGGGCTGCACACAGCCGCTCGCACAGGTCCAGGGTTCGGGTGTAGTTGGACACCAGGACGACTTTGTCGCTGCTCGTGCTCCGCGTTACAGCCAGCAGATAATCCAGCACCAGCATTTTACCTGCAGACGGCAGTGGCTTCAGTCACTGAGGCAACACCAGGCCCCACCCACTTGCCTGCTAACGCTCCACCCACCTGACAACTGAGGCTCCACAGACTTGGTGCTGTATCCGGGAGGGAAGAGGCTCAGCGCCCCCTGGAGGCCGTCCTGTGCACACTGGTCATAGATGAGAGCGGGGTCTGCACAGAGGGACAGAGCGGTGAGGTGACGGCGGTGACACTGACCTGTAGCTACAGCCGCAGCACTCACGGTTACACAGCTTCTTCAGCCACGTGATGGCGGACAGCGAGGACACGCTCAGCCTGCCGGACGTCACCTCCGCCACGGGCGCCGCCTGCCGCAAGAACAGCTTGTAGAGCTCTGACTGCAGAGGAGTCAGCCTGCAAGGAAAGGGTTAAACAAGACTGAGATCAGCGGCTAACAACAGCGACACAGTAGGCGAAGCAGCCGAGATCAGCGGCTAACAACAGCGACACAGTAGGCGAAGCAGCCGAGATCAGCGGCTAACAACAGCGACACAGTAGACGAAGCAGCCGAGATCAGCGGCTAACAACAGCGACACAGTAGGCGAAGCAGCCGAGATCAGCGGCTAACAACAGCGACACAGTAGGCGAAGCAGCCGAGATCAGCGGCTAACAACAGCGACACAGTAGACGAAGCAGCCGAGATCAGCGGCTAACAACAGCGACACAGTAGGCGAAGCAGCCGAGATCAGCGGCTAACAACAGCGACACAGTAGGCGAAGCAGCCGAGATCAGCGGCTAACAACAGCGACACAGTAGGCGAAGCAGCCGAGATCAGCGGCTAACAACAGCGACACAGTAGGCGAAGCAGCCGAGATCAGCGGCTAACAACAGCGACACACTAGGCGGAGCAGCCCGAGATCAGCAGCTAACAACAGTGACATAGAGAACCTAGAGGAATATCTACCCCTGCCCCATAGTCTATGGCACACTTAGAGGAATATCTGCAGCAAATCTCCCCCTCCCCCCTACAGACCACCCCCTGTGACATCACTGACCTGCAGCAAATCACCTGCTCGATCTTGACTGGAAGATACTTGGAGAGGATGTCGGAGGTTCTTCTGATGAGGCATCTAAAATATGGAGCAGTCACCCTGAATATCCCGAACACGCCCCCGCCCCCTGAGCAGACCCTCCGGGACACGCCCCCGCCCCCTGAGCAGACCCTCCGGGACACGCCCCCGCCCCCTGAGCAGACCCTCCGGGACACGCCCCCGCCCCCTGAGCAGACCCTCCGGGACACGCCCCCGCCCCCTGAGCAGACCCTCCGGGACACGCCCCCGCCCCCTGAGCAGACCCTCCGGGACACGCCCCCGCCCCCTGAGCAGACCCTCCGGGACACGCCCCCGCCTCCTGAGCAGACCCTCCGGGACACGCCCCCGCCCCCTGAGCAGACCCTCCGGGACACGCCCCCGCCCCCTGAGCAGACCCTCCGGGACACGCCCCCGCCTCCTGAGCAGACCCTCCGGGACACGCCCCCGCCCCCTGAGCAGACCCTCCGGGACACGCCCCCGCCTCCTGAGCAGACCCTCTGGGACACGCCCCCGCCCCCTGAGCAGACCCTCCGGGACACGCCTCCCCCCACCCCCAGCCAGACAGACCTGTTGACCACACCGATCAGCTCCTTCAGCTTCTCCTCCCCCTGCAGACGGTGGGCGGGGCTAGCCTCTGCATCTCTTCCCTTCAAGATGGGAACTTCAAACCTTTTCTTAAACTCTTGGGCCGTTCCTGCAGGGGTGGGGTCAGACATTAGAGGGGGCGGAGGCAGAGATCTCATGTATGGCCAGCGCGAGGGCGCCCTCTGCTGTAGACTGTCGTGCACTCACCCAGTATCCCCGCATTAACAAAGTGCACCAGGCTGAAGTACTCCAGGAGGTCGTTCTGGATGGGGGTCCCCGAGATCAGGACTCGCCGCGGGGTCTTCAGCTGGTTCAGCGCCTGGTACGTCTGGTTCTCACAGTTCTTCAGTCTGTGACCCTGGGAGAGAATCAAAGCTGTAAGTTGTATATCCCCCCCCTGCCCCAGACTCCGGGCCCCCAGGTGTATCCCCCCCCCCTGCCCCGCCCCAGACTCCGGGCCCCCAGGTGTATCCCCCCCCCCTGCCCCGCCCCAGACTCCGGGCCCCCAGGTGTATCCCCCCCCCCCGCCCCGCCCCAGACTCCGGGCCCCCAGGTGTATCCCCCCCTGCCCCGCCCCAGACTCCGGGCCCCCAGGTGTATCCCCCCCCCCTGCCCCGCCCCAGACTCCGGGCCCCCAGGTGTATCCCCCCCCCCCCGCCCCGCCCCAGACTCCGGGCCCCCAGGTGTATCCCCCCCCCCTGCCCCGCCCCAGACTCCGGGCCCCCAGGTGTATCCCCCCCCCCTGCCCCGCCCCAGACTCCGGGCCCCCAGGTGTATCCCCCCCCTTCCCCGCCCCAGACTCCGGGCCCCCAGGTGTATCCCCCCCCCTGCCCCGCCCCAGACTCCGGGCCCCCAGGTGTATCCCCCCCCCTGCCCCGCCCCAGACTCCGGGCCCCCAGGTGTATCCCCCCCCTGCCCCGCCCCAGACTCCGGGCCCCCAGGTGTATCCCCCCCCCCCCCCCTGCCCCGCCCCAGACTCCGGGCCCCCAGGTGTATCCCCCCCCCTGCCCCGCCCCAGACTCCGGGCCCCCAGGTGTCCCCCCCCCCCTGCCCCAGACTCCGGGCCCCCAGGTGTCCCACCCTCCCCCCCCCTGCCCCGCCCCAGACTCCGGGCCCCCAGGTGTATCCCCCCACCTGCCCCGCCCCAGACTCCGGGCCCCCAGGTGTATCCCCCCCCCCTGCCCCGCCCCAGACTCCGGGCCCCCAGGTGTATCCCCCCCCTGCCCCGCCCCAGACTCCGGGCCCCCAGGTGTATCCCCCCCCCCCCTGCCCCGCCCCAGACTCCGGGCCCCCAGGTGTATCCCCCCCCACCTGCCCCGCCCCAGACTCCGGGCCCCCAGGTGTATCCCCCCCACCCCAGTACTCCGGGCTCCTGGATGACTCCAGACCCCTGGGGCCACCCATATTCTCTCACCTCATCACAGATGACCAGACCAACACTGCCCTTATGAAGAACATCAGCATGGAGGCGGAAAGTCTCATAGGAGATGATGAGGATGGGGGAGGAGCCCCGCTGGCCCTGTTGCCCCATGAATCGGGCTGAAGAAAAGGTAGGACATTGTCAGCAGGATGATGATGATAATGATAGCGCCCCCTCCTCCCCCGCCTCCTCTTACCCAGCTTGCGGTCGATCTCCTCCTTAGAGCCGCCATCGATGGCCACCGCCTGCACCCGGCCCTGCAGCCACTTCTCCACCTCATTGCACCAGTTCTGGACCAGGCTGGACGGACAAACCACCAGGACCTTGTCCACCTCCGGCCTACAGTCCGGGCCCTGCCGTAGGAGGGTCCACATGAGGGCCACGCACTGCAGGGTCTTCCCCAGCCCCATCTCATCTGCCATAATACAACCGTGACTGCCAGGGATACGACGGCCCATCACACATTCCCAGAGGAAGCGCACACCCTGCCGAAACATCACACAGGTACCTCAACAGAGAAGACCACACACGGGCACCCAACAGAGAAAACCACACACGGGCATCCTCAACAGAGAAGAGCCATCACACGGGTCACCTCAACAGAGAAGAGCCATCACACAGGTCATCCTCAACAGAGAAGAGCCACACACGGGCATCCTCAACAGAGAAGAGCCATCACACGGGTCATCCTCAACAGAGAAGAGCCATCACACGGGTCATCCTCAACAGAGAAGAGCCATCACACGGGTCATCCTCAACAGAGAAGAGCCATCACACGGGTCATCCTCAACAGAGAAGAGCCATCACACGGGTCATCCTCAACAGAGAAGAGCCATCACACGGGTCATCCTCAACAGAGAAGAGCCATCACACGGGTCATCCTCAACAGAGAAGAGCCATCACACGGGTCATCCTCAACAGAGAAGAGCCATCACACAGGTCATGCAGGCCCAGGGCCCCAGAGAAGTTGCACTGGTATTAGTAGCCTCCAATAATAACTACCACCAGCGCAAACGGCGATGACATCACAGAAACCAAATGTGCAGTACAACTGTGCCCCCGCACCTCCCTCTGATGTGGTCGTAGAATCCTTCCCAACACTGGATCCACCACAACATGAACCGGAAGCTTCTCTCTGAAACAAAAGACAAGATCAGTAACCAGAGAACACAGTGATGTCACCTCCTGTATAATATCACTGATATCTGTATAGAAATGATGATGTCACCTCCTGTATAATATCACTGATATCTGGAGAGCGATGATGTCATCTCCTGTATAATATCACTGATATCTGGAGAGTAGTGATGTCACCTCCTGTATAATATCACTGATATCTGCAGAGCACTGATGATGTCACCTCCTGTATAATATCACTGATATCTGCAGAGCACTGATGATGTCACCTCCTGTATAATATCACTGATATCTGGAGAGTAGTGATGATGTCACCTCCTGTATAATATCACTGATATCTGTATAGAAATGATGATGTCACCTCCTGTATAATATCACTGATATCTGGAGAGCGATGATGTCATCTCCTGTATAATATCACTGATATCTGGAGAGTAGTGATGTCACCTCCTGTATAATATCACTGATATCTGCAGAGCACTGATGATGTCACCTCCTGTATAATATCACTGATATCTGCAGAGCACTGATGATGTCACCTCCTGTATAATATCACTGATATCTGGAGAGTAGTGATGATGTCACCTCCTGTATAATATCACTGATATCTGGAGAGTAGTGATGATGTCACCTCCTGTATAATATCTCTGATATCTGGAGAGTAGTGATGATGTCACCTCCTGTATAATATCTCTGATATCTGGAGAGTAGTGATGATGTCACCTCCTGTATAATATCACTGATATCTGGAGAGCGATGATGATGTCACCTCCTGTATAATATCACTGATATCTGGAGAGTAGTGATGATGTCACCTCCTGTATACCATCTCTGATATCTGGAGAGTAGTGATGATGTCACCTCCTGTATAATATCACTGATATCTGGAGAGTGATGATGATGAT
The DNA here is from genome assembly GCA_947044405.1 of Leptodactylus fallax. Taxonomy (NCBI): domain Eukaryota; kingdom Metazoa; phylum Chordata; class Amphibia; order Anura; family Leptodactylidae; genus Leptodactylus; species Leptodactylus fallax. Next base: position 60,804 of record CAMRHE010000880.1, read on the forward strand.
GTCACCTCCTGTATAATATCACTGATATCTGGAGAGTAGTGATGATGTCACCTCCTGTATAATATCACTGATATCTGGAGAGCGATGATGATGATGATGTCACCTCCTGTATAATATCACTGATATCTGGAGAGTAGTGATGTCACCTCCTGTATAATATCACTGATATCTGCAGAGCACTGATGATGTCACCTCCTGTATAATATCACTGATATCTGCAGAGCACTGATGATGTCACCTCCTGTATAATATCACTGATATCTGGAGAGTAGTGATGTCACCTCCTGTATAATATCACTGATATCTGCAGAGCACTGATGATGTCACCTCCTGTATAATATCACTGATATCTGGAGAGTAGTGATGATGTCACCTCCTGTATAATATCACTGATATCTGGAGAGTGATGATGATGTCACCTCCTGTATAATATCTCTGATATCTGGAGAGTAGTGATGTCACCTCCTGTATAATATCTCTGATATCTGGAGAGTAGTGATGTCACCTCCTGTATAATATCTCTGATATCTGGAGAGTAGTGATGATGTCACCTCCTGTATAATATCACTGATATCTGGAGAGCGATGATGATGTCACCTCCTGTATAATATCACTGATATCTGGAGAGTAGTGATGATGTCACCTCCTGTATAATATCACTGATATCTGGAGAGTAGTGATGATGTCACCTCCTGTATAATATCACTGATATCTGTAGAGCGATGATGATGTCACCTCCTGTATAATATCACTGATATCTGGAGAGCGATGATGATGATGTCACCTCCTGTATAATATCACTGATCTCTGGAGAGTAGTGATGATGTCACCTCCTGTATAATATCACTGATATCTGCAGAGCACTGATGATGTCACCTCCTGTATAATATCACTGATATCTGGAGAGTAGTGATGATGTCACCTCCTGTATAATATCACTGATATCTGGAGAGTAGTGATGATGTCACCTCCTGTATAATATCACTGATATCTGGAGAGCACTGATGATGTCACCTCCTGTATAATATCACTGATATCTGGAGAGTGATGATGATGATGTCACCTCCTGTATAATATCACTGATAGCTGGAGAGTAGTGATGATGTCACCTCCTGTATAATATCACTGATATCTGCAGAGCACTGATGATGTCACCTCCTGTATAATATCTCTGATACCTGGAGAGTAGTGATGTCACCTCCTGTATAATATCACTGATATCTGCAGAGCACTGATGATGTCACCTCCTGTATAATATCACTGATATCTGGAGAGTAGTGATGATGTCACCTCCTGTATAATATCTCTGATATCTGGAGAGTGATGATGAGGTCACCTCCTGTATAATATCTCTGATACCTGGAGAGTAGTGATGATGTCACCTCCTGTATAATATCACTGATATCTGCAGAGCACTGATGATGTCACCTCCTGTATAATATCACTGATATCTGGAGAGTAGTGATGATGTCACCTCCTGTATAATATCACTGATATCTGGAGAGTAGTGATGATGTCACCTCCTGTATAATATCTCTGATACCTGGAGAGTAGTGATGATGTCACCTCCTGTATAATATCTCTGATACCTGGAGAGTAGTGATGTCACCTCCTGTATAATATCACTGATATCTGGAGAGTAGTGATGATGTCACCTCCTGTATAATATCACTGATACCTGGACAGTAGTGATGATGTCACCTCCTGTATAATATCACTGATATCTGGAGAGTAGTGATGATGTCACCTCCTGTATAATATCACTGATATCTGGAGAGTAGTGATGATGTCACCTCCTGTATAATATCTCTGATACCTGGAGAGTGATGATGATGTCACCTCCTGTATAATATCTCTGATACCTGGAGAGTGATGATGATGTCACCTCCTGTATAATATCACTGATATCTGCAGAGCACTGATGATGTCACCTCCTGTATAATATCACTGATACCTGGAGAGTGATGATGATATCACCTCCTGTATAATATCACTGATATCTGATGAGGTCACCTTCTGTATATCAGACAGACTTACTTGTCTACTTTGAGCAGATCGTGCGCACTCAGACTTGGGGGGTTGGTATAACACTAGCGCCCCCTCCTCTTCAGGGTCATGCAGCGCTCTCCGTACTCCGGCTTTCTTGATCCCCAGTGCCCTCAGGCCTCGGCCTCCTGTAGAGAGGCAGCAGGAGAAAATAAAATCAGACAGCTAAAAGGAGACCGAGTGTTGGGGTGCTGGTACTACAGGGGTACGGCTGGCGGGAGGGTTGGGGGTGCTGGTACTACAGGGGTACGGCTGGCGGGAGGGTTGGGGGTGCTGGTACTACAGGGGTACGGCTGGCGGGAGGGTTGGGGGGGCGGGTGTTAGGGGGGTGCGGCTGGCGGGAGAGTTGGGGGTGCTGGTACTACAGGAGTACGGCTGGCGGGAGGGTTGGGGGTGCTGGTACTACAGGGGTATGGCTGGCGGGAGAGTTGGGGGTGCTGGTACTACAGGGGTACGGCTGGCGGGAGGGTTGGGGGTGCTGGTACACAGGGGGGGGGGGTGGCGGGAGAGTTGGGGGTGCTGGTACTACAGGGGTACGGCTGGCGGGAGAGTTGGGGGTGCTGGTACTACAGGAGTACGGCTGGCGGGAGGGTTGGGGGTGCTGGTACTACAGGGGTACGGCTGGTGGGAGGGTTGGGGGTGCTGGTACTACAGGGGTACGGCTGGTGGGAGAGTTGGGGGTGCGGGTGGCTGGCGGGGGGGGTGCTGGCACACAGGGGTACGGCTGGTGGGAGAGTTGGGGGTGCTGGTACTACAGGGGTACGGCTGGCGGGAGGGTTGGGGGTGCTGGTACTACAGGAGTACGGCTGGCGGGAGGGTTGGGGGTGCTGGTACTACAGGAGTACGGCTGGCGGGAGGGTTGGGGGTGCTGGTACTACAGGGGTACGGCTGGCGGGAGAGTTGGGGGGCGGGGGAGAGTTGGGGGTGCTGGTACTACAGGGGTACGGCTGGCGGGAGAGTTGGGGGTGCTGGTACTACAGGGGTACGGCTGGCTGGAGAGTTGGGGGGTGCTGGTACTACAGGGGTACGGCTGGCGGGAGGGTTGGGGGTGCTGGTACTACAGGAGTACGGCTGGCGGGAGGGTTGGGGGTGCTGGTACTACAGGAGTACGGCTGGCGGGAGGGTTGGGGGTGCTGGTACTACAGGGGTACGGCTGGCGGGAGGGTTGGGGGGTGCTGGTACTACAGGAGTACGGCTGGCGGGAGGGTTGGGGGTGCTGGTACTACAGGGGTACGGCTGGCGGGAGGGTTGGGGGTGCTGGTACTACAGGGGTACGGCTGGCGGGAGGGTTGGGGGTGCTGGTACTACAGGGGTACGGCTGGCGGGAGGGTTGGGGGTGCTGGTACTACAGGGGTACGGCTGGCGGGAGGGTTGGGGGTGCTGGTACTATAGGGGTACGGCTGGCGGGAGGGTTGGGGGTGCTGGTACTACAGGGGTACGGCTGGCGGGAGGGTTGGGGGTGCTGGTACTACAGGGGTACGGCTGGCGGGAGGGTTGGGGGTGCTCACCTTCGTAGTTGGGTATGGGCACTCTGAAGGGGCGGGATAAGATACTGCGGATTAACAACTCCTGAAGAAAAGATGGTGAGACATGAGAAGACGGCGGCCAATGTCACCCCAGCTCCATCAACCAGGGGGCACTCACATGTTGGCGGCTGTCTAAGCACACAGGGCGGGTGCTCAGCGGCTCCAGGGGCTTCCGATAGGGCGACATCAGGCTCTCCCGCCCCGCGCCGCTGCAGAGCTTGTTTCTTGGCAGCTGAAACCAATTTTACTAAGTTAGTGATAGTCATTAGAAAAACGGTCACATGACCAGATCATCACTATCACATGACCAGGCCGCCATCACTCACCGACTCCTCCGACCAATCATCATCACAAGATCCATCCCGAATCCTCTTCGCCAGCTGGCTGGGCGCCAAACTCCTCCTCTGTAGAGACAGCGCCCCCTCATATATATCAACATAGGAGGACACGTGTACACAACATACCATAGCGTGTGATGGGGGGAGAGGACACGTGTACACAACATACCATAGCGTGTGTGGGGGGGGGGGGGGGGGGGGAAAAAAATGGTGTGGGGGGGGAGAGGACACGTGTACACAACATACCATAGCGTGTGATGGGGGGGGAGAGGACACGTGTACACAACATACCATAGCGTGTGATGAGGGAGAGGACACGTGTACACAACATACCATAGCGTGTGATGAGGGAGAGGACACGTGTACACAACATACCATAGCGTGTGATGGGGGGGGAGAGGACACGTGTACACAACATACCATAGCGTGTGATGGGGGGGAGAGGACACGTGTACACAACATACCATAGCGTGTGATGGGGGGGAGAGGACACGTGTACACAACATACCATAGCGTGTGATGGGGGGGGGGGGGGGGGGGGGAAAAAAAACCCATAGCGTGTGATGGGGGGGGAGAGGACACGTGTACACAACATACCATAATGTCTCGCTCAGACTGACCGGTTTCTCTCTCCCATGCCGCTGCGGCTCTAGTCTTGTTTCCCGCTCTGAGCAGTTAGTACTGGGCTCGCCGGAAGATGTAGTTCTTTTTCTCCCCCAAATCCATTAAAATAGCGCAGCGCGGACTACAATTCCCAGATAACCCTGCGGCGGACGTGACTCTCCTCTGCACGTACAGACGTTCGTTACTATGGAAACGGCCCGGCTGTATAGCTCTGTACTCAAGTACATAAAGGCGCAGAGGCCATTAATGGGGCCACACAGGGAGATTATACATAGAGGGCACAGAGAGACGTCCCTACAGTAATGAAGCTCACTCCTCATAGATTGTAAGAGGGGCCCTCACTCCTCATAGACTGTAAGCTCTTGTGAGCGGGGTCCTCACTCCTCTTGTGTCCTCCCTATCTCCTCATAGATTGTAAGCTCTTGTGAGCGGGGTCCTCACTCCTCTTGTGTCCTCCTCTCTGTCTCCTCATAGATTGTAAGCTCTTGTGAGCGGGGCCCTCACTCCTCTTGTGTCCTCCTCTCTGTCTCCTCATAGACTGTAAGCTCTTGTGAGCGGGGCCCTCACTCCTCATAGATTGTAAGCTCTTGTGAGCGGGGTCCTCACTCCTCTTGTGTCCTCTCTATCTCCTCATAGATTGTAAGCTCTTGTGATCGGTGTCCTCACTCCTCTTGTGTCCTCCTCTCTATCTCCTCATAGATTGTAAGCTCTTGTGAGCGGGGCCCTCACTCCTCTTGTGTCCTCCTCCTATCTCCTCATAGATTGTAAGCTCTTGTGAGCGGGGCCCTCACTCCTCTTGTGTCCTCCTGTCCTATCTCCTCAAAGATTGTAAGCTCTTGTGAGCGGGGCCCTAACTCCTCTTGTGTCCTCCTGTCCATCTCCTCATAGATTGTAAGCTCTTGTGAGCGGGGCCCTCACTCCTCTTGTGTCCTCTATCTCCTCATAGATTGTAAGCTCTTGTGAGCGGGGCCCTCACTCCTCTTGTGTCCTCCTCTCTATCTCCTCATAGATTGTAAGCTCTTGTGAGCGGGGTCCTCACTCCTCTTGTGCCTCCTCTCTATCTCCTCATAGATTGTAAGCTCTTGTGAGCGGGGTCCTCACTCCTCTTGTGTCCTCTCCTATCTCCTCATAGATTGTAAGCTCTTGTGATCGGTGTCCTCACTCCTCTTGTGTCCTCCTCTCTATCTCCTCATAGATTGTAAGCTCTTGTGAGCGGGGCCCTCACTCCTCTTGTGTCCTCTCTATCTCCTCATAGATTGTAAGCTCTTGTGAGCGGGGTCCTCACTCCTCTTGTGTCCTCCTCCTATCTACTCATAGATTGTAAGCTCTTGTGAGCGGGGCCCTCACTCCTCTTGTGTCCTCCTGTCCATCTCCTCAAAGATTGTAAGCTCTTGTGAGCGGGGCCCTCACTCCTCTTGTGTCCTCCTCTCTATCTCCTCATAGATTGTAAGCTCTTGTGAGCGGGGTCCTCACTCCTCTTGTGTCCTCCCTCTCTATCTCCTCATAGATTGTAAGCTCTTGTGAGCGGGGCCCTCACTCCTCTTGTGTCCTCTCTATGTCCTCATAGATTGTAAGCTCTTGTGAGCGGGGCCCTACCCCGGTCCCCTATGTCCCAAGGAGCCGGGCGGGGCCCACCGGCCCACCCCAGGAAGCGGGGGGGCCACCCGGCCCCGGGCGGGGGGGCCCCCCCTGTGTCCCCTATGTCCCAAGATGAAGCCTGGAGCGGGGCCCTCCCCTCTTGTGTCCTCCTGTCCATCTCCTCAAGTTGTAAGCTTGGACGGGGCCCTCACTCCTCTTGTGTCCCCTCTCTATCTCCTCATAGTTGTAAGCTCTTGTGAACGGGGCCCTCACCCTCTTGTGTCCTCCTCTCTATCTCCTCATAGTTGTAAGCTCTTGTGAGCGGGCCCTCACCCTCTTGTGTCCTCCTCCTATCTCCTCATAGTTGTAAGCTCTTGTGAGAGGGGCCATCACTCCTCTTGTGTCCTCCCCCTATCTCCTCATAGTTGTAAGCTCTTGTGAGCGGGGCCCTCGCTCCTCTTGTGTCCTCCCCCTATCTCCTCATAGATTGTAAGCTCTTGTGGCGGGGCCCTCACTCCTCTTGTGTCCTCTCCATCTCCTCATAGTTGTAAGCTCTGTGAGCGGGGCCCTCACTCCTCTTGTGTCCTCCTATCTCCTCATAGATTGTAAGCTCTTGTGAGCCTGGCCCTCACTCCTCTTGTGTCCTCCTCCTATCTCCTCATAGTTGTAAGCTCTTGTGAGCGGGGCCTCACTCCTCTTGTGTCCTCTCTATCTCCTCATAGTTGTAAGCTCTTGTGAGCGGGGCCCTCACTCCTCTTGTGTCCTCTTCCTATCTCCTTATAGTTGTAAGCTCTTGTGAGCGGGGCCCTCACTCCTCTTGTGTCCTCTCCTATCTCCTCATAGATTGTAAGCTCTTGTGAGCGGGGTCCTCACTCCTCTTGTGTTCTCTTCCTATCTCCTCATAGATTGTAAGCTCTTGTGAGCGGGGCTCTCACTCCTCTTGTTTCCTTCTCATAGATTGCAAGCTCTTGTGAGCGGGGCCCTAACTCCTCTTGTGTCCTTCTCATAGATTGTAAGCTCTTGTGAGCGGGGTCCTCACTCCTCTTGTGTCCTCCTCCTATCTACTCATAGATTGTAAGCTCTTGTGAGCGGGGCCCTCACTCCTCTTGTGTCCTCCTGTCCATCTCCTCAAAGATTGTAAGCTCTTGTGAGCGGGGCCCTAACTCCTCTTGTGTCCTTCTCATAGATTGTAAGCTCTTGTGAGCGGGGCCCTCACTCCTCTTGTGTCCTCCTCTCTATCTCCTCATAGATTGTAAGCTCTTGTGAGCGGGGTCCTCACTCCTCTTGTGTCCTCCTCTCTATCTCCTCATAGATTGTAAGCTCTTGTGAGCGGGGCCCTCACTCCTCTTGTGTCCTCTCTATCTCCTCATAGATTGTAAGCTCTTGTGAGCGGGGTCCTCACTCCTCTTGTGTCCTCTCTATCTCCTCATAGATTGTAAGCTCTTGTGAGCGGGGTCCTCACTCCTCTTGTGTCCTCTCCTATCTCCTCATAGATTGTAAGCTCTTGTGATCGGTGTCCTCACTCCTCTTGTGTCCTCCTCTCTATCTCCTCATAGATTGTAAGCTCTTGTGAGCGGCGCCCTCACTCCTCTTGTGTCCTCTCTATCTCCTCATAGATTGTAAGCTCTTGTGAGCGGGGTCCTCACTCCTCTTGTGTCCTCCTCCTATCTCCTCATAGATTGTAAGCTCTTGTGAGCGGGGCCCTCACTCCTCTTGTGTCCTCTTCCTATCTCCTTATAGATTGTAAGCTCTTGTGAGCGGGGCCCTCACTCCTCTTGTGTCCTCTCTATGTCCTCATAGATTGTAAGCTCTTGTGAGCGGGGCCCTCACTCCTCTTGTGTCCTCTCTATGTCCTCATAGATTGTAAGCTCTTGTGAGCGGGGCCCTCACTCCTCTTGTGTCCTCCTATCTCCTCATAGATTGTAAGCTCTTGTGCGCGGGGCCTCACTCCTCTTGTGTCCTCTCCTATCTCCTCATAGATTGTAAGCTCTTGTGAGCGGGGCCTCACTCCTCTTGTGTCCTCTCTATGTCCTCATAGATTGTAAGCTCTTGTGAGCGGGGCCCTCACTCCTCTTGTGTCCTCCTGTCCATCTCCTCATAGATTGTAAGCTCTTGTGAGCGGGGCCCTCACTCCTCTTGTGTCCTCCTCTCTATCTCCTCATAGATTGTAAGCTCTTGTGAACGGGGCCCTCACTCCTCTTGTGTCCTCCTCTCTATCTCCTCATAGATTGTAAGCTCTTGTGAGCGGGCCCTCACTCCTCTTGTGTCCTCCTCCTATCTCCTCATAGATTGTAAGCTCTTGTGAGAGGGGCCATCACTCCTCTTGTGTCCTCCCCCTATCTCCTCATAGATTGTAAGCTCTTGTGAGCGGGGCCCTCGCTCCTCTTGTGTCCTCCCCCTATCTCCTCATAGATTGTAAGCTCTTGTGAGCGGGGCCCTCACTCCTCTTGTGTCCTCTCCATCTCCTCATAGATTGTAAGCTCTTGTGAGCGGGGCCCTCACTCCTCTTGTGTCCTCCTATCTCCTCATAGATTGTAAGCTCTTGTGAGCCTGGCCCTCACTCCTCTTGTGTCCTCCTCCTATCTCCTCATAGATTGTAAGCTCTTGTGAGCGGGGTCCTCACTCCTCTTGTGTCCTCTCTATCTCCTCATAGATTGTAAGCTCTTGTGAGCGGGGCCCTCACTCCTCTTGTGTCCTCTTCCTATCTCCTTATAGATTGTAAGCTCTTGTGAGCGGGGCCCTCACTCCTCTTGTGTCCTCTCCTATCTCCTCATAGATTGTAAGCTCTTGTGAGCGGGGTCCTCACTCCTCTTGTGTTCTCTTCCTATCTCCTCATAGATTGTAAGCTCTTGTGAGCGGGGCTCTCACTCCTCTTGTTTCCTTCTCATAGATTGCAAGCTCTTGTGAGCGGGGCCCTAACTCCTCTTGTGTCCTTCTCATAGATTGTAAGCTCTTGTGAGCGGGGTCCTCACTCCTCTTGTGTCCTCCTCCTATCTACTCATAGATTGTAAGCTCTTGTGAGCGGGGCCCTCACTCCTCTTGTGTCCTCCTGTCCATCTCCTCAAAGATTGTAAGCTCTTGTGAGCGGGGCCCTAACTCCTCTTGTGTCCTTCTCATAGATTGTAAGCTCTTGTGAGCGGGGCCCTCACTCCTCTTGTGTCCTCCTCTCTATCTCCTCATAGATTGTAAGCTCTTGTGAGCGGGGGTCCTCACTCCTCTTGTGTCCTCCTCTCTATCTCCTCATAGATTGTAAGCTCTTGTGAGCGGGGCCCTCACTCCTCTTGTGTCCTCTCTATCTCCTCATAGATTGTAAGCTCTTGTGAGCGGGGTCCTCACCTCCTCTTGTGTCCTCTCTATCTCCTCATAGATTGTAAGCTCTTGTGAGCGGGGTCCTCACTCCTCTTGTGTCCTCTCCTATCTCCTCATAGATTGTAAGCTCTTGTGATCGGTGTCCTCACTCCTCTTGTGTCCTCCTCTCTATCTCCTCATAGATTGTAAGCTCTTGTGAGCGGCGCCCTCACTCCTCTTGTGTCCTCTCTATCTCCTCATAGATTGTAAGCTCTTGTGAGCGGGGTCCTCACTCCTCTTGTGTCCTCCTCCTATCTCCTCATAGATTGTAAGCTCTTGTGAGCGGGGCCCTCACTCCTCTTGTGTCCTCTTCCTATCTCCTTATAGATTGTAAGCTCTTGTGAGCGGGGCCCTCACTCCTCTTGTGTCCTCTCCTATCTCCTCATAGATTGTAAGCTCTTGTGAGCGGGGTCCTCACTCCTCTTGTGTTCTCTTCCTATCTCCTCATAGATTGTAAGCTCTTGTGAGCGGGGCTCTCACTCCTCTTGTTTCCTTCTCATAGATTGCAAGCTCTTGTGAGCGGGGCCCTAACTCCTCTTGTGTCCTTCTCATAGATTGTAAGCTCTTGTGAGCGGGGCCCTCACTCCTCTTGTGTCCTCCTCTCTATCTCCTCATAGATTGTAAGCTCTTGTGAGCGGGGCCCTCACTCCTCTTGTGTCCTCCTCTCTATCTCCTCATAGATTGTAAGCTCTTGTGAGCGGGGTCCTCACTCCTCTTGTGTCCTCCTCTCTATCTCCTCATAGAGTGTAAGCTCTTGTGAGCGGGGCCCTCACTCCTCTTGTGTCCTCCTCCTATCTCCTCATAGATTGTAAGCTCTTGTGAGCGGGGTCCTCACTCCTCTTGTGTCCTCCTCATAGATTGTAAGCTCTTGTGAGCTGGGTCCTCACTTCTCTTGTGTCCTCCTCATAGATTGTAAGCTCTTGTGAGCGGGGTCCTCACTCCTCTTGTGTCCTCCTCTCTATCTCCTCATAGATTGTAAGCTCTTGTGAGCGGGGTCCTCACTCCTCTTGTGTCCTCCTCATAGATTGTAAGCTCTTGTGAGCGGGGTCCTCACTTCTCTTGTGTCCTCCTCATAGATTGTAAGCTCTTGTGAGCGGGGCCCTCACTCCTCTTGTGTCCTCCTCCTATCTCCTCATAGATTGTAAGCTCTTGTGAGCGGGGTCCTCACTCCTCTTGTGTCCTCCTCTCTATCTCCTCATAGATTGTAAGCTCTTGTGAGCGGAGCCCTCACTCCTCTTGTGTCCTCTCCTATCTCCTCATAGATTGTAAGCTCTTGTGAGCGGGGCCCTCACTCCTCTTGTGTCCTCCTTCTATCTCCTCATAGATTGTAAGCTCTTGTGAGCAGGGCCCTCACTCCTCTTGTGTCCTCCTCTCTATCTCCTAATAGATTATAAGCTCTTGTGAGCGGGGTCCTCACTCCTCTTGTGTCCTCCTCTCTATCTCCTCATAGATTGTAAGCTCTTGTGAGCGGGGTCCTCACTCCTCTTGTGTCCTCCCCCTATCTCCTCATAGATTGTAAGCTCTTGTGAGCGGGGCCCTCACTCCTCTTGTGTCCTCCCCCTATCTCCTCATAGATTGTAAGCTCTTGTGAGCGGGGTCCTCACTCCTCTTGTGTCCTCTCTATCTCCTCATAGATTGTAAGCTCTTGTGAGCGGGGTCCTCACTCCTCTTGTGTCCTCCTCTCTATCTCCTCATAGATTGTAAGCTCTTGTGAGAGGGGCCCTCACTCCTCTTGTGTCCTCCCCCTATCTCCTCATAGATTGTAAGCTCTTGTCAGCGGGGCCCTCACTCCTCTTGTGTCCTCCCCCTATCTCCTCATAGATTGTAAGCTCTTGTCAGCGGGATCCTCACTCCTCTTGTGTCCTCCTATCTCCTCATAGATTGTAAGCTCTTGTGAGCGGGGCCCTCACTCCTCTTGTGTCCTCCTATCTCCTCATAGATTGTAAGCTCTTGTGAGCCTGGCCCTCACTCCTCTTGTGTCCTCCTCCTATCTCCTCATAGATTGTACGCTCTTGTGAGCCTGGCCCTCACTCCTCTTGTGTCCTCCTCCTATCTCCTCATAGATTGTAAGCTCTTGTGAGCGGGGTCCTCACTCCTCTTGTGTCCTCCTCTCTATCTCCTCATAGATTGTAAGCTCTTGTGAGCGGGGTCCTCACTCCTCTTGTGTCCTCTCTATCTCCTCATAGACTGTAAGCTCTTGTGAGCGGGGTCTTCACTCCTCTTGTGTCCTCTCTATCTCCTCATAGATTGTAAGCTCTTGTGAGCGGGGCCCTCACTCCTCTTGTGTCCTCCTCTCTATCTCCTCATAGATTGTAAGCTCTTGTGAGCGGGGTCCTCACTCCTCTTGTGTCCCTCCTCATAGATTGTAAGCTCTTGTGAGCGGGGTCCTCACTCCTCTTGTGTCCTCCTCTCTGTCTCCTCATAGATTGTAAGCTCTTGTGAGCGGGGTCCTCACTCCTCTTGTGTCCTCTCCTATCTCCTCATAGATTGTAAGCTCTTGTGCGCAGGGTCCTCACTCCTCTTGTGTCCTCTCCTATCTACTCATAGATTGTAAGCTCTTGTGAGCGGGGCCCTCACTCCTCTTGTGTCCTCCTGTCCATCTCCTCATAGATTGTAAGCTCTTGTGAACGGGGCCCTCACTCCTCTTGTGTTCTCCTCTCTATCTCCTCATAGATTGTAAGCTCTTGTGAGCGGGCCCTAACTCCTCTTGTGTCCTCTCCTATCTCCTCATAGATTGTAAGCTCTTGTGAGCGGGGTCCTCACTCCTCTTGTGTCCTCCTCTCTATCTCCTCAAAGATTGTAAGCTCTTGTGAGCGGGGTCCTCACTCCTCTTGTGTCCTCTCTATCTCCTCATAGATTGTAAGCTCTTGTGAGCGGGGTCCTCACTCCTCTTGTGTCCTCCTCTCTATCTCCTCAAAGATTGTAAGCTCTTGTGAGCGGGGTCCTCACTCCTCTTGTGTCCTCCTCTCTATCTCCTCAAAGATTGTAAGCTCTTGTGAGTGGGGCCCTCACTCCTCTTGTGTCCTCCTATCTCCTCATAGATTGTAAGCTCTTGTGCGCGGGGTCCTCACTCCTCTTGTGTCCTCTCCTATCTCCTCATAGATTGTAAGCTCTTGTGCGCAGGGTCCTCACTCCTCTTGTGTCCTCTCCTATCTACTCATAGATTGTAAGCTCTTGTGAGCGGGGCCCTCACTCCTCTTGTGTCCTCTCTATGTCCTCATAGATTGTAAGCTCTTGTGAGCGGGGCCCTCACTCCTCTTGTGTCCTCCTGTCCATCTCCTCATAGATTGTAAGCTCTTGTGAACGGGGCCCTCACTCCTCTTGTGTCCTCCTCTCTATCTCCTCATAGATTGTAAGCTCTTGTGAGCGGGACCCTAACTCCTCTTGTGTCCTCTCCTATCTCCTCATAGATTGTAAGCTCTTGTGAGCGGGGTCCTCACTCCTCTTGTGTCGTCCTCTCTATCTCCTCAAAGATTGTAAGCTCTTGTGAGCGGGGCCCTCACTCCTCTTGTGTCCTCTCTATCTCCTCATAGATTGTAAGCTCTTGTGAGCGGGGTCCTCACTCCTCTTGTGTCCTCCTCTCTATCTCCTCAAAGATTGTAAGCTCTTGTGAGCGGGGTCCTCACTCCTCTTGTGTCCTCCTCTCTATCTCCTCAAAGATTGTAAGCTCTTGTGAGCGGGGCCCTCACTCCTCTTGTGTCCTCCTCCTATCTCCTCATAGATTGTAAGATCTTGTGAGAGGGGCCATCACTCCTCTTGTGTCCTCCCCCTATCTCCTCATAGATTGTAAGCTCTTGTGAGCGGGGCCCTCACTCCTCTTGTGTCCTCCCCCTATCTCCTCATAGATTGTAAGCTCTTGTGAGCGGGATCCTCACTCCTCTTGTGTCCTCCTATCTCCTCATAGATTGTAAGCTCTTGTGAGCGGGGCCCTCACTCCTCTTGTGTCCTCTCCATCTCCTCATAGATTGTAAGCTCTTGTGAGCGGGGCCCTCACTCCTCTTGTGTCCTCCTATCTCCTCATAGATTGTAAGCTCTTGTGAGCCTGGCCCTCACTCCTCTTGTGTCCTCCTCCTATCTCCTCATAGATTGTAAGCTCTTGTGAGCGGGGTCCTCACTCCTCTTGTGTCCTCTTCCTATCTCCTCATAGATTGTAAGCTCTTGTGAGCGGGGCCCTCACTCCTCTTGTGTCCTCTCTATCTCCTCATAGATTGTAAGCTCTTGTGAGCGGGGCCCTAACTCCTCTTGTGTCCTCCTCTCCATCTCCTCATAGATTGTAAGCTCTTGTGAGCGGGGCCCTAACTCCTCTTGTGTCCTCCTCCTATCTCCTCTTAGATTGTAAGCTCTTGTGAGCGGGGCCCTCACTCCTCTTGTGTCCTTCTCATAGATTGTAAGCTCTTGTGAGCGGGGCCCTCACTCCTCTTGTGTCCTCCTCTCTATCTCCTCATAGATTGTAAGCTCTTGTGAGCGGGGTCCTCACTCCTCTTGTGTCCTCCTCTCTATCTCCTCATAGATTGTAAGCTCTTGTGAGCGGGGTCCTCACTCCTCTTGTGTCCTCCTCCTATCTCCTCATAGATTGTAAGCTCTTGTGAGCGGGGTCCTCACTTCTCTTGTGTCCCTCCTCATAGATTGTAAGCTCTTGTGAGCGGGGCCCTCACTCCTCTTGTGTCCTCCTCTATCTCCTCATAGATTGTAAGCTCTTGTGAGCGGGGTCCTCACTCCTCTTGTGTCCTCCTTCTATCTCCTCATAGATTGTAAGCTCTTGTGAGCGGAGCCCCTCACTCCTCTTGTGTCCTCTCCTATCTCCTCATAGATTGTAAGCTGTTGTGAGCGGGGCCCTCACTCCTCTTGTGTCCTCCTCTCTATCTCCTAATAGATTATAAGCTCTTGTGAGCGGGGTCCTCACTCCTCTTGTGTCCTCCTCTCTATCTCCTCCTAGATTGTAAGCTCTTGTGAGCGGGGTCCTCACTCCTCTTGTGTCCTCCTCTCTATCTCCTCATAGATTGTAAGCTCTTGTGAGCGGGGTCCTCACTCCTCTTGTGTCCTCCTATCTCCTCATAGATTGTAAGCTCTTGTGAGCGGGGCCCTCACTCCTCTTGTGTCCTTCTCATAGATTGCATGCTCTTGTGAGCGGGGTCCTCACTCCTCTTGTTTCCTCCTATCTCCTCACAGATTGTAAGCTCTTGTGAGCGGGGCCCTCACTCCTCTTGTGTCCTCCTATCTCCTCATAGATTGTAAGCTCTTGTGAGCCTGGCCCTCACTCCTCTTGTGTCCTCCTCCTATCTCCTCATAGATTGTACGGTCTTGTGAGCCTGGCCCTCGCTCCTCTTGTCTCCTCCTCCTATCTCCTCATAGATTGTAAGCTCTTGTGAGCAGACCCTAACTCCTCTTGTGTCCTCTCCTATCTACTCATAGATTGTAAGCTCTTGTGAGCGGGGCCCTCACTCCTCTTGTGTCCTCCTCTCCATCTCCTCATAGATTGTAAGCTCTTGTGAGCGGGGCCCTCACTCCTCTTGTGTCCTCCTTCTATCTCCTCATAGATTGTAAGCTCTTGTGAGCGGGGCCCTCACTCCTCTTGTGTCCTCTCTATCTCCTCATAGATTGTAAGCTCTTGTGAGCGGGGCCCTAACTCCTCTTGTGTCCTTCTCATAGATTGCAAGCTCTTGTGAGCGGGGCCCTAACTCCTCTTGTGTCCTTCTCATAGATTGTAAGCTCTTGTGCGCGAGGTCCTCACTCCTCTTGTGTCCTACTCTCTATCTCCTCATAGATTGTAAGCTCTTGTGCGCGGGGTCCTCACTCCTCTTGTGTCCTCCTCCTATCTCCTCATAGATTGTAAGCTCTTGTGAGCGGGGCCCTCACTCCTCTTGTGTCCTCCTCCTATCTCCTCATAGATTGTGAGCGGGGCCCTCACTCCTCTTGTGTCCTCCTCCTATCTCCTCATAGATTGTAAGCTCCTGTGAGCGGGGTCCTCACTCCTCTTGTGTCCTCCTCCTATCTCCTCATAGATTGTGAGCTCTTGTGAACGGGGCCCTCACTCCTCTTGTGTCCTCTCTATCTCCTCATAGACTGTAAGCTCTTGTGAGTGGGGTCCTCACTCCTCTTGTGTCCTCCTATCTCCTCATAGATTGTAAGCTCTTGTGAGCGGGGCCCTAACTCCTCTTGTGTCCTTCTCATAGATTGCAAGCTCTTGTGAGTGGGGCCCTAACTCCTCTTGTGTCCTCTTATCTCCTCATAGATTGTAAGCTCTTGTGAGCGGGGCCCTCACTCCTCTTGTGTCCTCTCCTATCTCCTCATAGATTGTATGCTCTTGTGTGCGGGGTCCTCACTCCTCTTGTGTCCTCCTCCTATCTCCTCATAGATTGTAAGCTCTTGTGAGCGGGGTCCTCACTCCTCTTGTGTCCTCCTCTCTATCTCCTCATAGATTGTAAGCTCTTGTGAGCGGGGTCCTCACTCCTCTTGTGTCCTCCTATCTCCTCATAGATTGTAAGCTCTTGTGAGCGGGGTCCTCACTCCTCTTGTGTCCTCCTCTCTATCTCCTCATAGACTGTAAGCTCTTGTGAGCGGGGTCCTCACTCCTCTTGTGTCCTCCTCTCTATCTCCTCATAGATTGTAAGCTCTTGTGAGCGGGGTCCTCACTCCTGTTGTGTCCTCCTCCTATCTCCTCATAGATTGTAAGCTCTTGTGCGCAGGGTCCTCACTCCTCTTGTGTCCTCTCCTATCTACTCATAGATTGTAAGCTCTTGTGAGCGGGGTCCTCACTCCTCTTGTGTCCTCCTATCTCCTCATAGACTGTAAGCTCTTGTGAGCGGGGTCCTCACTCCTCTTGTGTCCTCCTATCTCCTCATAGATTGTAAGCTCTTGTGAGCGGGGTCCTCACTCCTCTTGTGTCCTCCTCTCTATCTCCTCATAGATTGTAAGCTCTTGTGAGCGGGGCCCTCACTCCTCTTGTGTCCTCTCCATCTCCTCATAGATTGTAAGCTCTTGTGAGCGGGGCCCTCACTCCTCTTGTGTCCTCCTATCTCCTCATAGATTGTAAGCTCTTGTGAGCCTGGCCCTCACTCCTCTTGTGTCCTCCTCCTATCTCCTCATAGATTGTACGCTCTTGTGAGCCTGGCCCTCACTCCTCTTGTGTCCTCCTCCTATCTCCTCATAGATTGTAAGCTCTTGTGAGCGGGGTCCTCACTCCTCTTGTGTCCTCCTATCTCCTCATAGATTGTAAGCTCTTGTTAGCGGGGTCCTCACTCCTCTTGTGTCCTCCTCCTATCTCCTCATAGATTGTAAGCTCTTGTGCGCGGGGTCCTCACTCCTCTTGTGTCCTCCTCCTATCTCCTCATAGATTGTAAGCTCTTGTGAGCGGGGCCCTATCTCCTCTTGTGTCCTCTCTATCTCCTCATAGATTGTAAGCTCTTGTGAGCGGGGTCCTCACTCCTCCTCTTGTGTCCTTCTCATAGATTGCAAGCTCTTGTGAGCGGGGCCCTAACTCCTCTTGTGTCCTTCTCATAGATTGTAAGCTCTTGTGAGCGGGGCCCTCACTCCTCTTGTGTCCTCCTCTCTATCTCCTCATAGATTGTAAGCTCTTGTGAGCGGGGTCCTCACTCTTGTGTCCTCCTCTCTATCTCCTCATAGAGTGTAAGCTCTTGTGAGCGGGGCCCTCACTCCTCTTGTGTCCTCCTCCTATCTCCTCATAGATTGTAAGCTCTTGTGAGCGGGGCCCTCACTCCTCTTGTGTCCTCCTATCTCCTCATAGATTGTAAGCTCTTGTGAGCGGTGTCCTCACTCCTCTTGTGTCCTCTCTATCTCCTCATAGATTGTAAGCTCTTGTGAGCGGGGCCCTCACTCCTCTTGTGTCCTCCCCCTATCTCCTCATAGATTGTAAGCTCTTGTGCGCAGGGTCCTCACTCCTCTTGTGTCCTCCTATCTCCTCATAGATTGTAAGCTCTTGTGAGCGGGGCCCTCACTCCTCTTGTGTCCTCCTCCTATCTCCTCATAGATTGTAAGCTCTTGTGAGCGGGGCCCTCACTCCTCTTGTGTCCTCCTCTCCATCTCCTCATAGATTGTAAGCTCTTGTGAGCGGGGCCCTCACTCCTCTTGTGTCCTCCTCTCTATCTCCTCATAGATTGTAAGCTCTTGTGAGCGGGGCCCTAACTCCTCTTGTGTCCTCTCCTATCTTCTCATAGATTATAAGCTCTTGTGAGCGGGGTCCTCACTCCTCTTGTGTCCTCCTCCTATCTCCTCATAGATTGTAAGCTCTTGTGAGCAGGGCCCTCACTCCTCTTGTGTCCTCTTCCTATCTCCTCATAGATTGTAAGCTCTTGTGAGCGGGGCTCTCACTCCTCTTGTGTCCTTCTCATAGATTGCATGCTCTTGTGAGCGGGGGTCCTCACTCCTCTTGTTTCCTCCCTATCTCCTCACAGATTGTAAGCTCTTGTGAGCGGGGCCCTCACTCCTCTTGTGTCCTCCTATCTCCTCATAGATTGTAAGCTCTTGTGAGCCTGGCCCTCACTCCTCTTGTGTCCTCCTCCTATCTCCTCATAGATTGTACGGTCTTGTGAGCCTGGCCCTCGCTCCTCTTGTGTCCTCCTCCTATCTCCTCATAGATTGTAAGCTCTTGTGAGCAGACCCTAACTCCTCTTGTGTCCTCTCCTATCTACTCATAGATTGTAAGCTCTTGTGAGCGGGGCCCTCACTCCTCTTGTGTCCTCCTCTCCATCTCCTCATAGATTGTAAGATCTTGTGAGCGGGGCCCTCACTTCTCTTGTGTCCTCCTTCTATCTCCTCATAGATTGTAAGCTATTGTGAGCGGGGCCCTCACTCCTCTTGTGTCCTCTCTATCTCCTCATAGATTGTAAGCTCTTGTGAGCGGGGCCCTAACTCCTCTTGTGTCCTTCTCATAGATTGCAAGCTCTTGTGAGCGGGGCCCTAACTCCTCTTGTGTCCTTCTCATAGATTGTAAGCTCTTGTGCGCGAGGTCCTCACTCCTCTTGTGTCCTACTCTCTATCTCCTCATAGATTGTAAGCTCTTGTGCGCGGGGTCCTCACTCCTCTTGTGTCCTCCTCCTATCTCCTCATAGATTGTAAGCTCTTGTGAGCGGGGCCCTCACTCCTCTTGTGTCCTCCTCCTATCTCCTCATAGATTGTGAGCGGGGCCCTCACTCCTCTTGTGTCCTCCTCCTATCTCCTCATAGATTGTAAGCTCCTGTGAGCGGGGTCCTCACTCCTCTTGTGTCCTCCTCCTATCTCCTCATAGATTGTGAGCTCTTGTGAGCGGGGCCCTCACTCCTCTTGTGTCCTCTCTATCTCCTCATAGACTGTAAGCTCTTGTGAGTGGGGTCCTCACTCCTCTTGTGTCCTCCTATCTCCTCATAGATTGTAAGCTCTTGTGAGCGGGGCCCTAACTCCTCTTGTGTCCTTCTCATAGATTGCAAGCTCTTGTGAGTGGGGCCCTAACTCCTCTTGTGTCCTCTTATCTCCTCATAGATTGTAAGCTCTTGTGAGCGGGGCCCTCACTCCTCTTGTGTCCTCTCCTATCTCCTCATAGATTGTATGCTCTTGTGCGCGGGGTCCTCACTCCTCTTGTGTCCTCCTCCTATCTCCTCATAGATTGTAAGCTCTTGTGAGCGGGGTCCTCACCCTCTTGTGTCCTCCCTATCCCCTAGTTGTGCTCTTGAGCGGGGCCCCACCCCTTGGTCTCCTATCTCCCTAGTTGTAAGCTCTTGTGAGCGGGGCCTCACCCCTTGGCCTCCCCTATCCCCAAGTTGTAGCTCTTGTGAGCGGGGCCCCTCCCGGTCCCCCCTGGAGCCTGAGCGGGGCCCACCCCGGCCCCCATCCCCATAGTTGTAAGCTCTGGAGCGGGGCCCCACTCCGTTGTGCCTCCCCTATCTCCTCATAGTTGTAAGCTCTGGGCGGGGCCCTCACTCCTCTTGTGTCCTCCCTTCCAAGTTGTAGCTCTTGGAGCGGGGCCCCACCCTCTTGTGCCTCCCCTTCTCCTCAAGTTGTAAGCTCTTGTGGCGGGGCCTCACTCCTCGGCCCTCCTCCTATCTCCTCATAGTTGTAAGCTCTTGTGAGCGGGGCCCTCACTCCCTGTGTCCTCCTCCATCTCCTCATAGTTGTAAGCTCTTGTGGCGGGGCCTCACTCCACTTGTGTCCTCCTCCTATCTCCTCATAGTTGTAGCTCTTGTGAGCGGGGCCCTCACCCTCTTGTGTCCTCCTCCTATCTCCTCATAGTTGTAAGCTCTTGTGAGCGGGGCCCTCACCCTCTTGTGTCCTTCCATAGTTGCAAGCCTTGTGAGCGGGGCCCACCCTCTTGTGTCCTTCTCATAGTTGTAAGCTCTTGTGGCGGGGCCTCACTCCTCTTGTGTCCTACCTCTATCTCCTCATAGTTGTAAGCTCTGTGGCGGGGTCCTCACTCCTCTTGTGTCCTCCTCCTATCTCCTCTAGATTGTAAGCTCTTGTGGCGGGGCCCTCACTCCTCTTGTGTCCCTCTCTATCTCCTCATAGTTGTAAGCTCTGTGAGCGGGGCCCTCACTCCTCTTGTGTCCTCCTCTCTATCTCCTCAAGACTGAAGCTCTGTGAGCGGGGCCCTCACCTCTTGTGTCCTCCTCCTATCTCCTCATAGAGAGTGTGAGCGGGGCCCCACCCTCTTGTGTCCTCCTCCTATCTCCTCATAGATTGTAAGCTCTTGTGAGCGGGGCCCTCACTCCTCTTGTGTCCACTCCTCATAGATTGTAAGCTCTTGTGAGCGGGGCCCTCACTCCTCTTGTGTCCTCCTCCTATCTCCTCATAGAGAGCTTGTGAGCGGGGCCCTCACCCGGCCCCTCCTCTGGCCCCTCCTATCTCCTCATAGATTGTGAGCTCTTGTGAGCGGGGCCCTCACTCCTCTTGTGTCCTCCTCCTATCTCCTCATAGATTGTGAGCTCTTGTGAGTGGGGTCCTCACTCCTCTTGTGTCCTCCTCCTATCTCCTCATAGATTGTAAGCTCTTGTGAGCGGGGCCCTCACTCCTCTTGTGTCCCCCTCCTCATAGATTGTAAGCTCTTGTGAGCGGGGCCCTCACTCCTCTTGTGTCCTCCTCTCTATCTCCTCATAGATTGTAAGCTCTTGTGAGCGGGGTCCTCACTCCTCTTGTGTCCTCCTCCTATCTCCTCATAGATTGTAAGCTCTTGTGAGCGGGGTCCTCACTCCTCTTGTGTCCCCTATCTCCTCATAGATTGTAAGCTCTTGTGAGCGGGGCCCTCACTCCTCTTGTGTCCTCTCCTATCTCCTCATAGATTGTAAGCTCTTGTGAGTGGGGTCCTCACTCCTCTTGTGTCCTCTCCTATCTCCTCATAGATTGTAAGCTCTTGTGAGCGGGGCCCTCACTCCTCTTGTGTCCTCCCTATCTCCTCATAGATTGTAAGCTCTTGTGAGCGGGGCCCTCACTCCTCTTGTGTCCTCCTCTATCTCCTCATAGATTGTAAGCTCTTGTGAGCGGGGCCCTCACTCCTCTTGTGTCCTCCTATCTCCTCATAGATTGTAAGCTCTTGTGAGCGGGGCCCTCACTCCTCTTGTGTCCGCCTCTCTATCTCCTAATAGATTGTAAGCTCTTGTGAGCGGGGTCCTCACTCCTCTTGTGTCCTCCTCTCTATCTCCTCATAGATTGTAAGCTCTTGTGAGCGGGGTCCTCACTCCTCTTGTGTCCTCCTATCTCCTCATAGATTGTAAGCTCTTGTGAGCAGGGCCCTCACTCCTCTTGTGTCCTCCTCTCTATCTCCTAATAGATTATAAGCTCTTGTGAGCGGGGTCCTCACTCCTCTTGTGTCCTCCTATCTCCTCATAGACTGTAAGCTCTTGTGAGCGGGGTCCTCACTCCTCTTGTGTCCTCCTATCTCCTCATAGATTGTAAGCTCTTGTGAGCGGGGTCCTCACTCCTCTTGTGTCCTCCCCCTATCTCCTCATAGATTGTAAGCTCTTGTGAGCGGGGCCCTCACTCCTCTTGTGTCCTCCCCCTATCTCCTCATAGATTGTAAGCTCTTGTGAGCGGGGCCCTCACTCCTCTTGTGTCCTCTCTATCTCCTCATAGATTGTAAGCTCTTGTGAGCGGGGTCCTCACTCCTCTTGTGTCCTCCCCCTATCTCCTCATAGATTGTAAGCTCTGTGAGCGGGATCCTCACTCCTCTTGTGTCCTCCTATCTCCTCATAGATTGTAAGCTCTTGTGAGCGGGGCCCTCACTCCTCTTGTGTCCTCTCCATCTCCACATAGATTGTAAGCTCTTGTGAGTGGGGCCCTCACTCCTCTTGTGTCCTCCTCTCCATCTCCTCATAGATTGTAAGATCTTGTGAGCGGGGCCCTCACTTCTCTTGTGTCCTCCTTCTATCTCCTCATAGATTGTAAGCTCTTGTGAGCGGGGCCCTAACTCCTCTTGTGTCCTTCTCATAGATTGCAAGCTCTTGTGAGCGGGGCCCTAACTCCTCTTGTGTCCTTCCTCATAGATTGTAAGCTCTTGTGCGCGGGGTCCTCACTCCTCTTGTGTCCTACTCTCTATCTCCTCATAGATTGTAAGCTCTTGTGCGCGGGGTCCTCACTCCTCTTGTGTCCTCCTCCTATCTCCTCATAGATTGTAAGCTCTTGTGAGCGGGGCCCTCACTCCTCTTGTGTCCTCCTCCTATCTCCTCATAGATTGTAAGCTCCTGTGAGCGGGGTCCTCACTCCTCTTGTGTCCTCCTCCTACCTCCTCATAGATTGTGAGCTCTTGTGAACGGGGCCCTCACTCCTCTTGTGTCCTCTCTATCTCCTCATAGACTGTAAGCTCTTGTGAGTGGGGTCCTCACTCCTCTTGTGTCCTCCTATCTCCTCATAGATTGTAAGCTCTTGTGAGCGGGGCCCTCACTCCTCTTGTGTCCTCCTCTCTATCTCCTCATAGATTGTAAGCTCTTGTGAGCGGGGTCCTCACTCCTCTTGTGTCCTCCTCTCTATCTCCTCATAGATTGTAAGCTCTTGTGAGCGGGGCCCTCCCTCCTCTTGTGTCCTCCCCCTATCTCCTCATAGATTGTAAGCTCTTGTGAGCGGGGTCCTCACCCCTCCTCTTGTGTCCTCCTCATAGATTGTAAGCTCTTGTGAGCGGGGCCCTCACTCCTCTTGTGTCCTCTCTATCTCCTCATAGATTGTAAGCTCTTGTGAGCGGGGTCCTCACTCCTCTTGTGTCCTCCTCTCTATCTCCTCATAGATTGTAAGCTCTTGTGAGCGGGGTCCTCACTCCTCTTGTGTCCTCCTCTCTATCTCCTCATAGATTGTAAGCTCTTGTGAGCGGGGCCCTCACTCCTCTTGTGTCCTCCCCCTATCTCCTCATAGATTGTAAGCTCTTGTGAGCGGGGTCCTCACTCCTCTTGTGTTGTCCTCTCCATCTCCTCATAGATTGTAAGCTCTTGTGAGCGGGGCCCTCACTCCTCTTGTGTCCTCCCTCCTATCTCCTCATAGATTGTAAGCTCTTGTGCGTGGGGTCCTCACTCCTCTTGTGTCCTACTCTCTATCTCCTCATAGATTGTATGCTCTTGTGCGCGGGGTCCTCACTCCTCTTGTGTCCTCCTCCTATCTCCTTATAGATTGTAAGCTCTTGTGAGGGGGCCCGGCCCCCCACCCCAAGGAGGGTGGGGGGGGGGCCCTCACTCCTCTTGTGTCCTCCTCCTATCTCCTCATAGATTGTAAGCTCTTGTGAGCGGGGTCCTCACTCCTCTTGTGTCCTCCTCTCTATCTCCTCATAGATTGTAAGCTCTTGTGAGCGGGGCCCTCACTCCTCTTGTGTCCTCTCCATCTCCTCATAGATTGTAAGCTCTTGTGAGCGGGGCCCTCACTCCTCTTGTGTCCTCTCCATCTCCTCATAGATTGTAAGCTCTTGTGAGCGGGGCCCTCACTCCTCTTGTGTCCTCCTATCTCCTCATAGATTGTAAGCTGTTGTGAGCCTGGCCCTCACTCCTCTTGTGTCCTCCTCCTATCTCCTCATAGATTGTAAGCTCTTGTGAGCGGGCCCTAACTCCTCTTGTGTCCTCTTCCTATCTCCTTATAGATTGTAAGCTCTTGTGAGCGGGGATCTCACTCCTCTTGTGTCCTTCTCATAGATTGCAAGCTCTTGTGAGCGGGGCCCTAACTCCTCTTGTGTCCTTCTCATAGATTGTAAGCTCTTGTGAGCGGGGCCCTCACTCCTCTTGTGTCCTCCTCTCTATCTCCTCATAGATTGTAAGCTCTTGTGAGCGGGGTCCTCACTCCTCTTGTGTCCTCTTCTCTATCTCCTCATAGATTGTAAGCTCTTGTGAGCGGGGTCCTCACTCTTGTGTCCTCCTCTCTATCTCCTCATAGATTGTAAGCTCTTGTGAGCGGGGTCCTCACTCCTCTTGTGTCCTCCTCTCTATCTCCTCATAGAGTGTAAGCTCTTGTGAGCGGGGTCCTCACTCTTGTGTCCTCCTCTCTATCTCCTCATAGATTGTAAGCTCCTGTGAGCGGGGTCCTCACTCCTCTTGTGTCCTCTCTATCTCCTCATAGATTGTAAGCTCTTGTGAGCGGGGTCCTCACTCCTCTTGTGTCCTCTCTATCTCCTCATAGATTGTAAGCTCTTGTGAGCGGGGCCCTCACTCCTCTTGTGTCCTCCCCCTATCTCCTCATAGATTGTAAGCTCTTGTGAGCGGGGTCCTCACTTCTCTTGTGTCCTCCTCATAGATTGTAAGCTCTTGTGAGCGGGGCCCTCACTCCTCTTGTGTCCTCCTCTATCTCCTCATAGATTGTAAGCTCTTGTGAGCGGGGCCCTCACTCCTCTTGTGTCCTCCTATCTCCTCATAGATTGTAAGCTCTTGTGAGCAGGGCCCTCACTCCTCTTGTGTCCTCCTCCTATCTCCTCATAGATTGTAAGCTCTTGTGAGCGGGGTCCTCACTCCTCTTGTGTCCTCCTCTCCATCTCCTCATAGATTGTAAGCTCTTGTGAGCGGGGCCCTCACTCCACTTGTGTCCTCCTCCTATCTCCTCATAGATTGTACGCTCTTGTGAGCCTGGCCCTCACTCCTCTTGTGTCCTCCTCCTATCTCCTCATAGATTGTAAGATCTTGTGAGCGGGGCCCTCACTCCTCTTGTGTCCTCTCTATCTCCTCATAGATTGCAAGCTCTTGTGAGCGGGGCCCTAACTCCTCTTGTGTCCTTCTCATAGATTGTAAGCTCTTGTGCGCGGGGTCCTCACTCCTCTTGTGTCCTACTCTCTATCTCCTCATAGATTGTAAGCTCTTGTGCGCGGGGTCCTCACTCCTCTTGTGTCCTCCTCCTATCTCCTCATAGACTGTAAGCTCTTGTGAGCGGGGCCCTCACTCCTCTTGTGTCCTCCTATCTCCTCATAGATTGTAAGCTCTTGTGAGCGGGGCCCTCACTCCTCTTGTGTCCTCCTCTCTATCTCCTCATAGATTGTAAGCTCTTGTGAGCCGGGTCCTCACTCCTCTTGTGTCCTCCTTTTATCTCCTCATAGATTGTAAGCTCTTGTGAGCGGGGCCCTCACTCCTCTTGTGTCCTCTCTATCTCCTCATAGATTGTAAGCTCTTGTGAGCGGGGCCCTCACTCCTCTTGTGTCCTCCCCCTATCTCCTCATAGATTGTAAGCTCTTGTGAGCGGGGCCCTCACTCCTCTTGTGTCCTCCTCCTATCTCCTCATAGATTGTAAGCTCTTGTGCGCGGGGTCCTCACTCCTCTTGTGTCCTACGCTCTATCTCCTCATAGATTGTAAGCTCTTGTGCGCGGGGTCCTCACTCCTCTTGTGTCCTCCTCCTATCTCCTCATAGATTGTAAGCTCTTGTGAGCGGGGTCCTCACTCCTCTTGTGTCCTACTCTCTATCTCCTCATAGACTGTAAGCTCTTGTGAGCGGGGTCCTCACTCCTCTTGTGTCCTCCTATCTCCTCATAGATTGTAAGCTCTTGTGAGCGGGGCCCTCACTCCTCTTGTGTCCTCCTCCTATCTCCTCATAGATTGTGAGCGGGGCCCTCACTCCTCTTGTGTCCTCCTCTCTCCTCATAGATTGTACGCTCTTGTGAGCGGGGTCCTCACTCCTCTTGTGTCCTACTCTCTATCTCCTCATAGATTGTAAGCTCTTGTGCGCGGGGTCCTCACTCCTCTTGTGTCCTCCTCCTATCTCCTCATAGATTGTAAGCTCTTGTGAGCGGGGTCCTCCACTCCTCTTGTGTCCTACTCTCTATCTCCTCATAGACTGTAAGCTCTTGTGAGCGGGGTCCTCACTCCTCTTGTGTCCTCCTCCTATCTCCTCATAGATTGTGAGCGGGGCCCTCACTCCTCTTGTGTCCTCCTCTCTATCTCCTCATAGATTGTAAGCTCTTGTGAGCGGGGCCCTCAATCCTCTTGTGTCCCTCCTCATAGATTGTAAGCTCTTGTGAGCGGGGTCCTCACTCCTCTTGTGTCCTCCTCCTATCTCCTTATAGATTGTGAGCGGGGCCCTCACTCCTCTTGTGTCCTCCTCCTATCTCCTCATACATTGTGAGCTCTTGTGAGCGGGGCCCTCACTCCTCTTGTGTCCTCCTCCTATCTCCTCATAGACTGTAAGCTCTTGTGAGCGGGGCCCTCACTCCTCTTGTGTCCTCCTCCTATCTCCTCATAGATTGTGAGCTCTTGTGAACGGGGTCCTCACTCCTCTTGTGTCCTCCTCATAGACTGTAAGCTCTTGTGAGCGGGGTCCTCACTCCTCTTGTGTCCTCCTCATAGATTGTAAGCTCTTGTGAGCGGGGCCCTCACTCCTCTTGTGTCCTCTCTATTTCCTCATAGACTGTAAGCTCTTGTGAGCGGGGTCCTCACTCCTCTTGTGTCCTCCTCATAGATTGTAATCTCTTGTGAGCAGGACCCTCACTCCTCTTGTGTCCTATCTCCTCATAGATGGTAAGCTCTTGTGCGCGGGGTCCTCACTCCTCTTGTGTCCTATCTCCTCATGGATTGTAAGCTCTTGTGAGCGGGGCCCTCACTCCTCTTGTGTCCTCCTCCTATCTCCTCATAGATTGTGAGCGGGGCCCTCACTCCTCTTGTGTCCTCCTCCTATCTCCTCATACATTGTGAGCTCTTGTGAGCGGGGCCCTCACTCCTCTTGTGTCCTCCTCCTATCTCCTCATAGATTGTAAGCTCCTGTGAGCGGGGTCCTCACTCCTCTTGTGTCCTCCTATCTCCTCATAGATTGTAAGCTCTTGTGAGCGGGGCCCTCACTCCTCATAGATTGTAAGCTCTTGTGAGCGGGGCCCTCACTCCTCATAGATTGTAAGCTCTTGTGAGCGGGGCCCTCACTCCTCTTGTGTCCTCCTCCTATCTCCTCATAGATTGTAAGCTCTTGTGAGCGGGGTCCTCACTCCTCTTGTGTCCTCTCCTATCTACTCATAGATTGTAAGCTCTTGTGAGCGGGGCCCTCACTCCTCTTGTGTCCTCCTCTCTATCTCCTCAAAGATTGTAAGCTCTTGTGAGCGGGGTCCTCACTCCTCTTGTGTCCTCCTCTCTATCTCCTCAAAGATTGTAAGCTCTTGTGAGCGGGGCCCTAACTCCTCTTGTGTCCTTCTCATAGATTGTAAGCTCTTGTGAGCGGGGCCCTCACTCCTCTTGTGTCCTCTCCTATCTCCTCATAGATTGTAAGCTCTTGTGAGCGGGGTCCTCACTCCTCTTGTGTCCTCCTCTCTATCTCCTCATAGATTGTAAGCTCTTGTGAGCGGGGTCCTCACTCCTCTTGTGTCCTCTCCTATCTACTCATAGATTGTAAGCTCTTGTGAGCGGGGCCCTCACTCCTCTTGTGTCCTCCTCTCTATCTCCTCATAGATTGTAAGCTCTTGTGAACGGGGCCCTCACTCCTCTTGTGTCCTCCTCTCTATCTCCTCAAAGATTGTAAGCTCTTGTGAGCGGGGTCCTCACTCCTCTTGTGTCCTCCTCTCTATCTCCTCAAAGATTGTAAGCTCTTGTGAGCGGGGCCCTAACTCCTCTTGTGTCCTTCTCATAGATTGTAAGCTCTTGTGAGCGGGGCCCTCACTCCTCTTGTGTCCTCTCCTATCTCCTCATAGATTGTAAGCTCTTGTGAGCGGGGTCCTCACTCCTCTTGTGTCCTCCTCTCTATCTCCTCAAAGATTGTAAGCTCTTGTGAGCGGGGCCCTAACTCCTCTTGTGTCCTTCTCATAGATTGTAAGCTCTTGTGAGCGGGGCCCTCACTCCTCTTGTGTCCTCCTCTCTATCTCCTCATAGATTGTAAGCTCTTGTGAGCGGGGTCCTCACTCCTCTTGTGTCCTCCTATCTCCTCATAGATTGTAAGCTCTTGTGAGCGGGGCCCTCACTCCTCTTGTGTCCTCCTCTCTATCTCCTCAAAGATTGTAAGCTCTTGTGAGTGGGGCCCTCACTCCTCTTGTGCTCCTCTCTATCTCCTCATAGATTGTAAGCTCTTGTGAGCGGGGCCCTCACTCCTCTTGTGTCCTCTCCTATCTCCTCATAGATTGTAAGCTCTTGTGCGCGGGGTCCTCACTCCTCTTGTGTCCTCTCCTATCTACTCATAGATTGTAAGCTCTTGTGAGCGGGGCCCTCACTCCTCTTGTGTCCTCTCTATGTCCTCATAGATTGTAAGCTCTTGTGAGCGGGGCCCTCACTCCTCTTGTGTCCTCCTATCTCCTCATAGATTGTAAGCTCTTGTGAGCCTGGCCCTCACTCCTCTTGTGTCCTCCTCCTATCTCCTCATAGATTGTAAGCTCTTGTGAGCGGGGTCCTCACTCCTCTTGTGTCCTCTCTATCTCCTCATAGATTGTAAGCTCTTGTGAGCGGGGCCCTCACTCCTCTTGTGTCCTCTTCCTATCTCCTTATAGATTGTAAGCTTTTGTGAGCGGGGCCCTCACTCCTCTTGTGTCCTCTCTATCTCCTCATAGATTGTAAGCTCTTGTGAGCGGGGTCCTCACTCCTCTTGTGTCCTCTTCCTATCTCCTCATAGATTGTAAGCTCTTGTGAGCGGGGCTCTCACTCCTCTTGTGTCCTTCTCATAGATTGCAAGCTCTTGTGAGCGGGGCCCTAACTCCTCTTGTGTCCTCCTCATAGATTGTAAGCTCTTGTGAGCTGGGTCCTCACTTCTCTTGTGTCCTCCTCATAGATTGTAAGCTCTTGTGAGCGGGGTCCTCACTCCTCTTGTGTCCTCCTCTCTATCTCCTTATAGATTGTAAGCTCTTGTGAGCGGGGTCCTCACTCCTCTTGTGTCCTCCTCCTATCTCCTCATAGATTGTAAGCTCTTGTGAGCGGGGTCCTCACTTCTCTTGTGTCCTCCTCATAGATTGTAAGCTCTTGTGAGCGGGGCCCTCACTCCTCTTGTGTCCTCCTCCTATCTCCTCATAGATTGTAAGCTCTTGTGAGTGGGGTCCTCACTCCTCTTGTGTCCTCCTCTATCTCCTCATAGATTGTAAGCTCTTGTGAGCGGGGTCCTCACTCCTCTTGTGTCCTCCTCTATCTCCTCATAGATTGTAAGCTCTTGTGAGCGGAGCCCTCACTCCTCTTGTGTCCTCTCCTATCTCCTCATAGATTGTAAGCTCTTGTGAGCGGGGCCCTCACTCCTCTTGTGTCCTCCTTCTATCTCCTCATAGATTGTAAGCTCTTGTGAGCGGGGCCCTCACTCCTCTTGTGTCCTCCTCTCTATCTCCTAATAGATTATAAGCTCTTGTGAGCGGGGTCCTCACTCCTCTTGTGTCCTCCTCTCTATCTCCTCATAGATTGTAAGCTCTTGTGAGCGGGGCCCTCACTCCTCTTGTGCCTCCTCTCTATCTCCTCATAGATTGTAAGCTCTTGTGAGCGGGGCCCTCACTCCTCTTGTGTCCTCCTCCTATCTCCTCATAGATTGTAAGCTCTTGTGAGCGGGGTCCTCACTCCTCTTGTGTCCTCCCTATCTCCTCATAGATTGTAAGCTCTTGTGAGCGGGGCCCTCACTCCTCTTGTGTCCTCTCTATCTCCTCATAGATTGTAAGCTCTTGTGAGCGGGGTCCTCACTCCTCTTGTGTCCTCCTCCTATCTCCTCATAGATTGTAAGCTCTTGTGAGCGGGGCCCTCACTCCTCTTGTGTCCTCTTCCTATCTCCTCATAGATTGTAAGCTCTTGTGAGCGGGGCCCTCACTCCTCTTGTGTCCTCCTCCTATCTCCTCATAGATTGTAAGCTCTTGTGAGCGGGGCCCTCACTCCTCTTGTGTCCTCCTCCTATCTCCTCATAGATTGTAAGCTCTTGTGAGCGGGGCCCTCACTCCTCTTGTGTCCTCCTCCTATCTCCTCATAGATTGTAAGCTCTTGTGAGCGGGGTCCTCACTCCTCTTGTGTCCTCCTCCTATCTCCTCATAGATTGTAAGCTCTTGTGAGCGGGGCCCCCTCACTCCTCTTGTGTCCTCCTCCTATCTCCTCATAGATTGTAAGCTCTTGTGAGCGGGGCCCTCACTCCTCTTGTGTCCTCCTCCTATCTCCTCATAGATTGTAAGCTCTTGTGAGCGGGGCCCTCACTCCTCTTGTGTCCTCCTCTCTATCTCCTCATAGATTGTAAGCTCTTGTGAGCGGGGCCCTCACTCCTCTTGTGTCCTCCTCCTATCTCCTCATAGATTGTAAGCTCTTGTGAGCGGGGCCCTCACTCCTCTTGTGTCCTCCTCTCTATCTCCTCATAGATTGTAAGCTCTTGTGAGCGGGGCCCTCACTCCTCTTGTGTCCTCCTCTCTATCTCCTCATAGATTGTAAGCTCTTGTGAGCGGGGCCCTCACTCCTCTTGTGTCCTCTCCTATCTCCTCATAGATTGTAAGCTCTTGTGAGCGGGGCCCTCACTCCTCTTGTGTCCTCCTCTCTATCTCCTCATAGATTGTAAGCTCTTGTGAGCGGGGCCCTCACTCCTCTTGTGTCCTCCTCTCTATCTCCTCATAGATTGTAAGCTCTTGTGAGCGGGGTCCTCACTCCTCTTGTGTCCTCCTCTCTATCTCCTCATAGATTGTAAGCTCTTGTGAGCGGGGCCCTCACTCCTCTTGTGTCCTCCTCTCTATCTCCTCATAGATTGTAAGCTCTTGTGAGCGGGGGCCCTCACTCCTCTTGTGTCCTCCTCTTCTCCTCATAGATTGTAAGCTCTTGTGAGCGGGGCCCTCACTCCTCTTGTGTCCTCTCCTATCTCCTCATAGATTGTAAGCTCTTGTGAGCGGGGTCCTCACTCCTCTTGTGTCCTCCTCCTATCTCCTCATAGATTGTAAGCTCTTGTGCGCGGGGTCCTCACTCCTCTTGTGTCCTCTCCTATCTCCTCATAGATTGTAAGCTCTTGTGAGCGGGGTCCTCACTCCTCTTGTGTCCTCTCCTATCTCCTCATAGATTGTAAGCTCTTGTGAGCGGGGCCCTCACTCCTCTTGTGTCCTCTCTATCTCCTCATAGATTGTAAGCTCTTGTGAGCGGGGCCCTCACTCCTCTTGTGTCCTCCTCTCTATCTCCTCATAGATTGTAAGCTCTTGTGAGCGGGGCCCTCACTCCTCTTGTGTCCTCCTCCTATCTCCTCATAGATTGTAAGCTCTTGTGAGCGGGGCCCTCACTCCTCTTGTGTCCTCTCTATCTCCTCATAGATTGTAAGCTCTTGTGAGCGGGGCCCTCACTCCTCTTGTGTCCTCCTCCTATCTCCTCATAGATTGTAAGCTCTTGTGAGCGGGGCCCTCACTCCTCTTGTGTCCTCCTCCTATCTCCTCATAGATTGTAAGCTCTTGTGAGCGGGGCCCTCACTCCTCTTGTGTCCTCTATCTCCTCATAGATTGTAAGCTCTTGTGAGCGGGGTCCTCACTCCTCTTGTGTCCTCCTCCTTCTCCTCATAGATTGTAAGCTCTTGTGAGCGGGGCCCTCACTCCTCTTGTGTCCTCCTCTCTATCTCCTCATAGATTGTAAGCTCTTGTGAGCGGGGCCCTCACTCCTCTTGTGTCCTCCTCTCTATCTCCTCATAGATTGTAAGCTCTTGTGAGCGGGGCCCTCACTCCTCTTGTGTCCTTCCCTCATAGATTGTAAGCTCTTGTGAGCGGGGCCCTCACTCCTCTTGTGTCCTCCTCCTATCTCCTCATAGATTGTAAGCTCTTGTGAGCGGGGCCCTCACTCCTCTTGTGTCCTCCTCTCTATCTCCTCATAGATTGTAAGCTCTTGTGAGCGGGGTCCTCACTCCTCTTGTGCTCCTCCTTCTATCTCCTCATAGATTGTAAGCTCTTGTGAGCGGGGCCCTCACTCCTCTTGTGTCCTCCTCCTATCTCCTCATAGATTGTAAGCTCTTGTGAGCGGGGCCCTCACTCCTCTTGTGTCCTCCCTTCTATCTCCTCATAGATTGTAAGCTCTTGTGAGCGGGGCCCTCACTCCTCTTGTGTCCTCCTCCTCTATCTCCTCATAGATTGTAAGCTCTTGTGAGCGGGGCCCTCACTCCTCTTGTGTCCTCCTCTCTATCTCCTCATAGATTGTAAGCTCTTGTGAGCGGGGCCCTCACTCCTCTTGTGTCCTCCTATCTCCTCATAGATTGTAAGCTCTTGTGAGCGGGGCCCTCACTCCTCTTGTGTCCTCCTCTCTATCTCCTCATAGATTGTAAGCTCTTGTGAGCGGGGCCCTCACTCCTCTTGTGTCCTCCTCTCTATCTCCTCATAGATTGTAAGCTCTTGTGAGCGGGGCCCTCACTCCTCTTGTGTCCTCCTCTCTATCTCCTCATAGATTGTAAGCTCTTGTGAGCGGGGCCCTCACTCCTCTTGTGTCCTCCTCCTATCTCCTCATAGATTGTAAGCTCTTGTGAGCGGGGTCCTCACTCCTCTTGTGTCCTCCTCCTATCTCCTCATAGATTGTAAGCTCTTGTGAGCGGGGCCCTCACTCCTCTTGTGTCCTCCTCCTATCTCCTCATAGATTGTAAGCTCTTGTGAGCGGGGCCCTCACTCCTCTTGTGTCCTCTCTATCTCCTCATAGATTGTAAGCTCTTGTGAGCGGGGCCCTCACTCCTCTTGTGTCCTCCTCTCTATCTCCTCATAGATTGTAAGCTCTTGTGAGCGGGGCCCTCACTCCTCTTGTGTCCTCCCCCTATCTCCTCATAGATTGTAAGCTCTTGTGAGCGGGGCCCTCACTCCTCTTGTGTCCTCCTATCTCCTCATAGATTGTAAGCTCTTGTGAGCGGGGCCCTCACTCCTCTTGTGTCCTCCTCCTATCTCCTCATAGATTGTAAGCTCTTGTGAGCGGGGCCCTCACTCCTCTTGTGTCCTCCTCTCTATCTCCTCATAGATTGTAAGCTCTTGTGAGCGGGGCCCTAACTCCTCTTGTGTCCTCTCCTATCTCCTCATAGATTGTAAGCTCTTGTGAGCGGGGCCCTCACTCCTCTTGTGTCCTCCTCTCTATCTCCTCATAGATTGTAAGCTCTTGTGAGCGGGGCCCTCACTCCTCTTGTGTCCTCCTCCTATCTCCTCATAGATTGTAAGCTCTTGTGAGCGGGGCCCTCACTCCTCTTGTGTCCTCTCCTATCTCCTCATAGATTGTAAGCTCTTGTGAGCGGGGCCCTCACTCCTCTTGTGTCCTCTCTATCTCCTCATAGATTGTAAGCTCTTGTGAGCGGGGCCCTCACTCCTCTTGTGTCCTCCTCCTATCTCCTCATAGATTGTAAGCTCTTGTGAGCGGGGCCCTCACTCCTCTTGTGTCCTCCTCCTATCTCCTCATAGATTGTAAGCTCTTGTGAGCGGGGCCCTCACTCCTCTTGTGTCCTCCTCCTATCTCCTCATAGATTGTAGTTGTGAGCGGGGCCCTCACTCCTCTTGTGTCCTCCTCCTATCTCCTCATAGATTGTAAGCTCCTGTGAGCGGGGTCCTCACTCCTCTTGTGTCCTCCTCCTACCTCCTCATAGATTGTGAGCTCTTGTGAGCGGGGCCCTCACTCCTCTTGTGTCCTCTCTATCTCCTCATAGACTGTAAGCTCTTGTGAGTGGGGTCCCTCACTCCTCTTGTGTCCTCCCTATCTCCTCATAGATTGTAAGCTCTTGTGAGCGGGGCCCTCACTCCTCTTGTGTCCTCCTCCTATCTCCTCATAGATTGTAAGCTCTTGTGAGCGGGGCCCTCACTCCTCTTGTGTCCTCCTCCTATCTCCTCATAGATTGTAAGCTCTTGTGAGCGGGGCCCTCACTCCTCTTGTGTCCTCCTCTCTATCTCCTCATAGATTGTAAGCTCTTGTGAGCGGGGTCCTCACTCCTCTTGTGTCCTCCTCTCTATCTCCTCATAGATTGTAAGCTCTTGTGAGCGGGGCCCTCACTCCTCTTGTGTCCTCCTCTCTATCTCCTCATAGATTGTAAGCTCTTGTGAGCGGGGTCCTCACTCCTCTTGTGTCCTCCTCTATCTCCTCATAGATTGTAAGCTCTTGTGAGCGGGGCCCTCACTCCTCTTGTGTCCTCCTCTCTATCTCCTCATAGATTGTAAGCTCTTGTGAGCGGGGTCCTCACTCCTCTTGTGTCCTCCCCCTATCTCCTCATAGATTGTAAGCTCTTGTGAGCGGGGCCCTCACTCCTCTTGTGTCCTCTCTATCTCCTCATAGATTGTAAGCTCTTGTGAGCGGGGTCCTCACTCCTCTTGTGTCCTCCTCTCTATCTCCTCATAGATTGTAAGCTCTTGTGAGCGGGGCCCTCACTCCTCTTGTGTCCTCCCCCTATCTCCTCATAGATTGTAAGCTCTTGTGAGCGGGGCCCTCACTCCTCTTGTGTCCCTCCTATCTCCTCATAGATTGTAAGCTCTTGTGAGCGGGGCCCTCACTCCTCTTGTGTCCTCCTCCTATCTCCTCATAGATTGTAAGCTCTTGTGAGCGGGGCCCTCACTCCTCTTGTGTCCTCCTCTCTATCTCCTCATAGATTGTAAGCTCTTGTGAGCGGGGCCCTCACTCCTCTTGTGTCCTCTCCATCTCCTCATAGATTGTAAGCTCTTGTGAGCGGGGCCCTCACTCCTCTTGTGTCCTCCTCTCTATCTCCTCATAGATTGTAAGCTCTTGTGAGCGGGGCCCTCACTCCTCTTGTGTCCTCCTCTATCTCCTCATAGATTGTAAGCTCTTGTGAGCGGGGCCCTCACTCCTCTTGTGTCCTCTCCTATCTCCTCATAGATTGTAAGCTCTTGTGAGCGGGGCCCTCACTCCTCTTGTGTCCTCTCTATCTCCTCATAGATTGTAAGCTCTTGTGAGCGGGGCCCTCACTCCTCTTGTGTCCTCCTCTCTATCTCCTCATGTTGTAGCTTGTGAGCGGGGCCCTCACTCCTCTTGTGTCCTCCTCCTATCTCCTCACTAGATTGTGAGCGGGGCCCTCACTCCTCTTGTGTCCTCCTCCTATCTCCTCATAGATTGTGAGCGGGGCCCTCACTCCTCTTGTGTCCTCCTCCTATCTCCTCATAGATTGTAAGCTCCTGTGAGCGGGGTCCTCACTCCTCTTGTGTCCTCCTCCTACCTCCTCATAGATTGTGAGCTCTTGTGAACGGGGCCCTCACTCCTCTTGTGTCCTCTCTATCTCCTCATAGACTGTAAGCTCTTGTGAGTGGGGTCCTCACTCCTCTTGTGTCCTCCTATCTCCTCATAGACTGTAAGCTCTTGTGAGCGGGGCCCTCACTCCTCTTGTGTCCTCCTCCTATCTCCTCATAGAGTCTTGTGAGCGGGGCCCTCACTCCTCTTGTGTCCTCCTCCTATCTCCTCATAGATTGTAAGCTCCTGTGAGCGGGGTCCTCACTCCTCTTGTGTCCTCCTCTCTATCTCCTCATAGATTGTAAGCTCTTGTGAGCGGGGTCCTCACTCCTCTTGTGTCCTCCTCTCTATCTCCTCATAGATTGTAAGCTCTTGTGAGCGGGGCCCTCCCTCCTCTTGTGTCCTCCCCCTATCTCCTCATAGATTGTAAGCTCTTGTGAGCGTGGTCCTCACTCCTCTTGTGTTGTCCTCTCCATCTCCTCATAGATTGTAAGCTCTTGTGAGCGGGGCCCTCACTCCTCTTGTGTCCTCCTCTCTATCTCCTCATAGATTGTAAGCTCTTGTGAGCGGGGTCCTCACTCCTCTTGTGTCCTCCTCATAGATTGTAAGCTCTTGTGAGCGGGGCCCTCACTCCTCTTGTGTCCTCTCTATCTCCTCATAGATTGTAAGCTCTTGTGAGCGGGGTCCTCACTCCTCTTGTGTCCTCCTCTCTATCTCCTCATAGATTGTAAGCTCTTGTGAGCGGGGTCCTCACTCCTCTTGTGTCCTCCTCTCTATCTCCTCATAGATTGTAAGCTCTTGTGAGCGGGGCCCTCACTCCTCTTGTGTCCTCCCCCTATCTCCTCATAGATTGTAAGCTCTTGTGAGCGGGGTCCTCACTCCTCTTGTGTTGTCCTCTCCATCTCCTCATAGATTGTAAGCTCTTGTGAGCGGGGCCCTCACTCCTCTTGTGTCCTCCTCCTATCTCCTCATAGATTGTAAGCTCTTGTGCGTGGGGTCCTCACTCCTCTTGTGTCCTACTCTCTATCTCCTCATAGATTGTATGCTCTTGTGCGCGGGGTCCTCACTCCTCTTGTGTCCTCCTCCTATCTCCTTATAGATTGTAAGCTCTTGTGAGCGGGGCCCTCACTCCTCTTGTGTCCTCCTCCTATCTCCTCATAGATTGTAAGCTCTTGTGAGCGGGGTCCTCACTCCTCTTGTGTCCTCCCCCTATCTCCTCATAGATTGTAAGCTCTTGAGCGGGATCCTCACTCCTCTTGTGTCCTCCTATCTCCTCATAGATTGTAAGCTCTTGTGAGCGGGGCCCTCACTCCTCTTGTGTCCTCTCCATCTCCTCATAGATTGTAAGCTCTTGTGAGCGGGGCCCTCACTCCTCTTGTGTCCTCCTATCTCCTCATAGATTGTAAGCTCTTGTGAGCCTGGCCCTCACTCCTCTTGTGTCCTCCTCCTATCTCCTCATAGATTGTAAGCTCTTGTGAGCGGGCCCTAACTCCTCTTGTGTCCTCTTCCTATCTCCTTATAGATTGTAAGCTCTTGTGAGCGGGGATCTCACTCCTCTTGTGTCCTTCTCCTCATAGATTGCAAGCTCTTGTGAGCGGGGCCCTAACTCCTCTTGTGTCCTCTCTTCTCATAGATTGTAAGCTCTTGTGAGCGGGGCCCTCACTCCTCTTGTGTCCTCCTCTCTATCTCCTCATAGATTGTAAGCTCTTGTGAGCGGGGTCCTCACTCCTCTTGTGTCCTCTTCTCTATCTCCTCATAGATTGTAAGCTCTTGTGAGCGGGGTCCTCACTCCTCTTGTGTCCTCCTCTCTATCTCCTCATAGATTGTAAGCTCTTGTGAGCGGGGTCCTCACTCCTCTTGTGTCCTCCTTTTATCTCCTCATAGATTGTAAGCTCTTGTGAGCGGGGCCCTCACTCCTCTTGTGTCCTCCTCTCTATCTCCTCATAGAGTGTAAGCTCTTGTGAGCGGGGTCCTCACTCCTCTTGTGTCCTCCTCTCTATCTCCTCATAGATTGTAAGCTCCTGTGAGCGGGGCCCTCACTCCTCTTGTGTCCTCCCTCTATCTCCTCATAGATTGTAAGCTCTTGTGAGCGGGGCCCTCACTCCTCTTGTGTCCTCCCCTATCTCCTCATAGATTGTAAGCTCTTGTGAGCGGGGTCCTCACTCCTCTTGTGTCCTCCTCTATCTCCTCATAGATTGTAAGCTCTTGTGAGCGGGGCCCTCACTCCTCTTGTGTCCTCCTCCTATCTCCTCATAGATTGTAAGCTCTTGTGAGCGGGGGCCCTCACTCCTCTTGTGTCCTCCTCTATCTCCTCATAGATTGTAAGCTCTTGTGAGCGGGGCCCTCACTCCTCTTGTGTCCTCCTCTCTATCTCCTCATAGATTGTAAGCTCTTGTGAGCGGGGGCCCTCACTCCTCTTGTGTCCTCCTCTCTATCTCCTCATAGATTGTAAGCTCTTGTGAGCGGGGCCCTCACTCCTCTTGTGTCCTCCTCTCTATCTCCTCATAGATTGTAAGCTCTTGTGAGCGGGGTCCTCACTCCTCTTGTGCTCCTCCTCTATCTCCTCATAGATTGTAAGCTCTTGTGAGCGGGGTCCTCACTCCTCTTGTGTCCTCCTCTCTATCTCCTCATAGATTGTAAGCTCTTGTGAGCGGGGCCCTCACTCCTCTTGTGTCCTCTCTATCTCCTCATAGATTGTAAGCTCTTGTGAGCGGGGCCCTCACTCCTCTTGTGTCCTCCTCTCTATCTCCTCATAGATTGTAAGCTCTTGTGAGCGGGGCCCTCACTCCTCTTGTGTCCTCCTCCTATCTCCTCATAGATTGTAAGCTCTTGTGAGCAGGGCCCTCACTCCTCTTGTGTCCTCTTCCTATCTCCTCATAGATTGTAAGCTCTTGTGAGCAGGGCCCTCACTCCTCTTGTGTCCTCTTCCTATCTCCTCATAGATTGTAAGCTCTTGTGAGCGGGGTCCTCACTCCTCTTGTGTCCTCCTCCTATCTCCTCATAGATTGTAAGCTCTTGTGAGCGGGGTCCTCACTCCTCTTGTGTCCTCCTCCTATCTCCTCATAGATTGTAAGATCTTGTGAGCGGGGCCCTCACTCCTCTTGTGTCCTCTCTATCTCCTCATAGATTGAAAGCTCTTGTGAGCGGGGCCCTAACTCCTCTTGTGTCCTTCTCATAGATTGCAAGCTCTTGTGAGCGGGGCCCTAACTCCTCTTGT
The DNA here is from genome assembly GCA_947044405.1 of Leptodactylus fallax. Classification (NCBI taxonomy): domain Eukaryota; kingdom Metazoa; phylum Chordata; class Amphibia; order Anura; family Leptodactylidae; genus Leptodactylus; species Leptodactylus fallax. The sequence goes on from CAMRHE010000880.1 coordinate 98,912, forward strand.
GTCCTTCTCATAGATTGTAAGCTCTTGTGCGCGGGGTCCTCACTCCTCTTGTGTCCTACTCTCTATCTCCTCATAGATTGTAAGCTCTTGTGCGCGGGGTCCTCACTCCTCTTGTGTCCTCCTCCTATCTCCTCATAGATTGTAAGCTCTTGTGAGCGGGGCCCTCACTCCTCTTGTGTCCTCCTATCTCCTCATAGATTGTAAGCTCTTGTGAGCGGGGCCCTCACTCCTCTTGTGTCCTCCTCTCTATCTCCTCATAGATTGTAAGCTCTTGTGAGCCGGGTCCTCACTCCTCTTGTGTCCTCTTCCTATCTCCTCATAGATTGTAAGCTCTTGTGAGCGGGGCCCTCACTCCTCTTGTGTCCTCCTCCTATCTCCTCATAGATTGTAAGCTCTTGTGCGCGGGGTCCTCACTCCTCTTGTGTCCTACGCTCTATCTCCTCATAGATTGTAAGCTCTTGTGCGCGGGGTCCTCACTCCTCTTGTGTCCTCCTCCTATCTCCTCATAGATTGTAAGCTCTTGTGCGCGGGGTCCTCACTCCTCTTGTGTCCTACTCTCTATCTCCTCATAGATTGTAAGCTCTTGTGAGCGGGGTCCTCACTCCTCTTGTGTCCTACTCTCTATCTCCTCATAGACTGTAAGCTCTTGTGAGCGGGGTCCTCACTCCTCTTGTGTCCTTCTCCTATCTCCTTATAGATTGTGAGCGGGGCCCTCACTCCTCTTGTGTCCTCCTCCTATCTCCTCATACATTGTGAGCTCTTGTGAGCGGGGTCCTCACTCCTCTTGTGTCCTCTCTATCTCCTCATAGATTGTAAGCTCTTGTGAGCGGGGCCCTCACTCCTCTTGTGTCCTCCCCCTATCTCCTCATAGATTGTAAGCTCTTGTGAGCGGGGCCCTCACTCCTCTTGTGTCCTCCTCCTATCTCCTCATAGATTGTGAGCTCTTGTGAACGGGGCCCTCACTCCTCTTGTGTCCCTCCTCATAGACTGTAAGCTCTTGTGAGCGGGGTCCTCACTCCTCTTGTGTCCTCCTCATAGATTGTAAGCTCTTGTGAGCCGGGCCCTCACTCCTCTTGTGTCATCCTCATAGATTGTAAGCTCTTGTGAGCGGGGTCCTCACTCCTCTTGTGTCCCTCCTCATAGATTGTAAGCTCTTGTGAGCGGGGCCCTCACTCCTCTTGTGTCCTCTCTATTTCCTCATAGACTGTAAGCTCTTGTGAGCGGGGTCCTCACTCCTCTTGTGTCCCCTCCTCATAGATTGTAATCTCTTGTGAGCAGGGCCCTCACTCCTCTTGTGTCCTATCTCCTCATAGATGGTAAGCTCTTGTGCGCGGGGTCCTCACTCCTCTTGTGTCCTATCTCCTCATGGATTGTAAGCTCTTGTGAGCGGGGCCCTCAATCCTCTTGTGTCCTCCTCATAGATTGTAAGCTCTTGTGAGCGGGGTCCTCACTCCTCTTGTGTCCTCCTCCTATCTCCTCATAGATTGTAAGCTCTTGTGAGCGGGGCCCTCACTCCTCTTGTGTCCTCCTCCTATCTCCTCATAGATTGTAAGCTCTTGTGAGCGGGGCCCTCACTCCTCTTGTGTCCTCCTCCTATCTCCTCATAGATTGTAAGCTCTTGTGAGCGGGGTCCTCACTCCTCTTGTGTCCTCCTCCTATCTCCTCATAGACTGTAAGCTCTTGTGAGCGGGGTCCTCACTCCTCTTGTGTCCTCCTCCTATCTCCTCATAGATTGTAAGCTCTTGTGAGCGGGGTCCTCACTCCTCTTGTGTCCTCCTCTCTTATCTCCTCATAGAGTGTAAGCTCTTGTGAGCGGGGCCCTCACTCCTCTTGTGTCCTCCTCTCTTTCTCCTCATGGATTGTAAGCTCTTGTGAGCGGGGCCCTCACTCCTCTTGTGTCCTCCTCCTATCTCCTCATAGACTGTAAGCTCTTGTGAGCGGGGTCCTCACTCCTCTTGTGTCCTCCTTCTCCTCATAGATTGTAAGCTCTTGTGAGCGGGGTCCTCACTCCTCTTGTGCTCCTCCTATCTCCTCATAGATTGTAAGCTCTTGTGAGCGGGGTCCTCACTCCTCTTGTGTCCTCTCCTATCTCCTGATAGATTGTAAGCTCTTGTGCGCAGGGTCCTCACTCCTCTTGTGTCCTCTCCTATCTACTCATAGATTGTAAGCTCTTGTGAGCGGGGCCCTCACTCCTCTTGTGTCCTCCTCTCCATCTCCTCATAGATTGTAAGCTCTTGTGAGCGGGGCCCTCACTCCTCTTGTGTCCTCCTCATAGACTGTAAGCTCTTGTGAGCGGGGTCCTCACTCCTCTTGTGTCCTCCTCATAGATTGTAAGCTCTTGTGAGCCGGGCCCTCACTCCTCTTGTGTCCTCCTCATAGATTGTAAGCTCTTGTGAGCGGGCCCTAACTCCTCTTGTCCTCTCCTATCTTCTCATAGATTATAAGCTCTTGTGAGCGGGGTCCTCACTCCTCTTGTGTCCTCCTCCTATCTCCTCATAGATTGTAAGCTCTTGTGAGCAGGGCCCTCACTCCTCTTGTGTCCTCTTCCTATCTCCTCATAGATTGTAAGCTCTTGTGAGCAGGGCCCTCACTCCTCTTGTGTCCTCCTCCTATCTCCTCATAGATTGTAAGATCTTGTGAGCGGGGCCCTAACTCCTCTTGTGTCCTTCTCATAGATTGCAAGCTCTTGTGAGCGGGGCCCTAACTCCTCTTGTGTCCTCTCTCATAGATTGTAAGCTCTTGTGCGCGGGGTCCTCACTCCTCTTGTGTCCTCCTCCTATCTCCTCATAGATTGTAAGCTCTTGTGAGCGGGGCCCTCACTCCTCTTGTGTCCTCCTCTCTATCTCCTCATAGATTGTAAGCTCTTGTGAGCCGGGTCCTCACTCCTCTTGTGTCCTCCTCTCTATCTCCTCATAGATTGTAAGCTCTTGTGAGCGGGGCCCTCACTCCTCTTGTGTCCTCCTCCTATCTCCTCATAGATTGTAAGCTCTTGTGCGCGGGGTCCTCACTCCTCTTGTGTCCTCCGCTCTATCTCCTCATAGATTGTAAGCTCTTGTGAGCGGGGCCCTCACTCCTCTTGTGTCCTCCTCCTATCTCCTCATAGATTGTAAGCTCTTGTGCGCGGGGTCCTCACTCCTCTTGTGTCCTACTCTCTATCTCCTCATAGATTGTAAGCTCTTGTGAGCGGGGTCCTCACTCCTCTTGTGTCCTCCTCTCTATCTCCTCATAGACTGTAAGCTCTTGTGAGCGGGGTCCTCACTCCTCTTGTGTCCTACTCTCTATCTCCTCATAGATTGTAAGCTCTTGTGAGCGGGGCCCTCACTCCTCTTGTGTCCTCCTCCTATCTCCTCATAGACTGTAAGCCTTGTGAGCGGGGCCCTCACTCCTCTTGTGTCCTCCTCTCTCCTCATAGATTGTACGCTCTTGTGAGCGGGGCCCTCACTCCTCTTGTGTCCTCCTCTCTATCTCCTCATAGATTGTAAGCTCTTGTGAGCGGGGCCCTCACTCCTCTTGTGTCCTCCTCTCTCCTCATAGATTGTAAGCTCTTGTGAGCGGGGTCCTCACTCCTCTTGTGTCCTCCTCTCTATCTCCTCATAGATTGTAAGCTCGTGGTGTGGCCCTCAATCCTCTGTGTCTCTCCTCATAGATTGTAAGCTCTTGTGAGCGGGGTCCTCACTCCTCTTGTGTCCTCCTCCTATCTCCTTATAGATTGTGAGCGGGGCCCCCACCCCCTCTTGTGTCCTCCTCTCTCTCTCTCCTCATAGATTGTGAGCTCTTGTGAGCGGGGTCCTCACTCCTCTTGTGTCCTCCTCTATCTCCTCATAGATTGTAAGCTCTTGTGAGCGGGGCCCTCACTCCTCTTGTGTCCTCCCTCCTATCTCCTCATAGATTGTAAGCTCTTGTGAGCGGGGCCCTCACTCCTCTTGTGTCCTCCTCCTATCTCCTCATAGATTGTGAGCTCTTGTGAGCGGGGCCCTCACTCCTCTTGTGTCCTCCCCCTATCTCCTCATAGACTGTAAGCTCTTGTGAGCGGGGCCCTCACTCCTCTTGTGTCCTCCTCAAGAGTAAGCCGTGAGCCGGGCCCTCACCCTCTTGTGTCGTCCTCATAGATTGTAAGCTCTTGTGAGCGGGGCCCTCACTCCTCTTGTGTCCTCCTCTCTATTTCCTCATAGACTGTAAGCTCTTGTGAGCGGGGTCCTCACTCCTCTTGTGTCCTCCTCATAGATTGTAAGCTCTTGTGAGCAGGGCCCTCACTCCTCTTGTGTCCTCCTATCTCCTCATAGATTGTAAGCTCTTGTGAGCGGGGTCCTCACTCCTCTTGTGTCCTCCTCCTATCTCCTCATAGATTGTGGCGGGGCCCCCCGGCCTCCTCCAAGCTCTTGTGAGCGGGGCCCTCACTCCTCTTGTGTCCTCCTCCTCATAGCTTGTAATCTCTTGTGAGCGGGGCCCTCACTCCTCTTGTGTCCTCCTCCTATCTCCTCATAGATTGTGAGCTCTTGTGAGCGGGGCCCTCACTCCTCTTGTGTCCTCCTCCTATCTCCTCATAGATTGTAAGCTCTTGTGAGCGGGGGCCCTCACTCCTCTTGTGTCCTCCTCTCTATCTCCTCATGGATTGTAAGCTCTTGTGAGCGGGGCCCTCACTCCTCTTGTGTCCTCCTCCTATCTCCTCATAGATTGTAAGCTCTTGTGAGCGGGGCCCTCACTCCTCTTGTGTCCTCCTCCTATCTCCTCATAGATTGTAAGCTCTTGTGAGCGGGGGTCCTCACTCCTCTTGTGTCCTCTCTATCTCCTCATAGACTGTAAGCTCTTGTGAGCGGGGTCCTCACTCCTCTTGTGTCCTCCTCCTATAGATTGTAAGCTCTTGTGAGCGGGGCCCTCACTCCTCTTGTGTCCTCCTCCTATCTCCTCATGGATTGTAAGCTCTTGTGAGCGGGGCCCTCACTCCTGTTGTGTCCTCCTCATAGATTGTAAGCTCTTGTGAGCGGGGCCCTCACTCCTCTTGTGTCCTCCTCCTATCTCCTCATAGATTGTAAGCTCTTGTGAGCGGGGCCCTCACTCCTCTTGTGTCCTCCCCCTATCTCCTCATAGATTGTAAGCTCTTGTGAGCGGGGCCCTCACTCCTCTTGTGTCCTCCTCTCTTTCTCCTCATAGATTGTAAGCTCTTGTGAGCGGGGCCCTCACTCCTCTTGTGTCCTCCCCCTATCTCCTCATAGAATGTAAGCTCTTGTGAGCGGGGCCCTCACTCCTCTTGTGTCCTCTCCATCTCCTCATAGATTGTAAGCTCTTGTGAGCGGGGCCCTCACTCCTCTTGTGTCCTCTCTATCTCCTCATAGATTGTAAGCTCTTGTGAGCGGGGTCCTCACTCCTCTTGTGTCCTCCTACTATCTCCTCATAGACTGTAAGCTCTTGTGAGCGGGGTCCTCACTCCTCTTGTGTCCTCTCTATCTCCTCATAGATTGTAAGCTCTTGTGAGCGGGGCCCTCACTCCTCTTGTGTCCTCCTATCTCCTCATAGAATGTAAGCTCTTGTGAGCGGGGTCCTCACTCCTCTTGTGTCCTCCTCCTATCTCCTCATAGATTGTAAGCTCTTGTGAGCGGGGTCCTCACTCCTCTTGTGTCCTCCTCCTATCTCCTCATAGATTGTAAGCTCTTGTGAGCGGGGCCCTCACTCCTCTTGTGTCCTCCTATCTCCTCATAGATTGTAAGCTCTTGTGAGCGGGGTCCTCACTCCTCTTGTGTCCTCCCTCTATCTCCTCATAGATTATAAGCTCTTGTGAGCGGGGCCCTCACTCCTCTTGTGTCCTCTCTATCTCCTCATAGACTGTAAGTTCTTGTGAGCGGGGCCCTCACTCCTCTTGTGTCCTCTCCTATCTCCTCATAGATTGTCAGCTCTTGTGAGCGGGGGTCCTCACTCCTCTTGTGTCCTCCTATCTCCTCATAGATTGTAAGCTCTTGTGAGCGGGGCCCTCACTCCTCCTCGGCCCCGTTTGTGATTCATTTTCAGGTCATTGATCTCTGCAGTGATTTTTCATACAAATTCACTACCCTTCCCTGTGAGCAATCCATTGAGCAGATGAAACATCACAGCATCATGTGACCTTAGATGTGGGAGGGATTTCATTGTAGAGGGGCGGGGCACACAGATGAATCATGGGTAATGTAGTGTGTGCAGAAATTCATGGCTGTGGGTGGATTTGCAGACAGTTTTTAGAGGACCCCTTTACTTCTATATGTGTCCGTGTCCCCTGTGATTTGTGTGCTAGTGGATAGGGGGCGCTCTTTGGAAGTTCCCCACTCTCCTGTCACCCAGCTTTCCTCCCATATCTGCAATCACACTGCAATGGACGATACATAGAAAGGAGTTTTATTTCAGCGCTCGCCATTGCCCTGGTTTTTGTCACGCAGCCGCCACCATTTTGGCGAGTCACCTCTTCGCCCGCCGCCACTGCACAGGTCATTACATTAGAGTATTCTGGGAAGAGACAAGAGGGTTACTGGGTCCCGCCCCCACAGAAGAGGAGGAGCCCTGAGAAGTCTGAGGCTCCACCCTGAGGCAGCTTATAGAAACGTCACATCGTCCTGCGACTGCACCCAGCGCCAGTGGGCGTCGTACTCCAGCTGGACCTTAGAGGGCGCCCTCCCTTTCTGCCTGTCCAGCCGCAGTTTTGGTTTGTCCTCGGGTTCTGGCAGGTTTCGGGAGGCACTGGGGTGTCGGCTCATGGCCATGTAGTCAGTGTCAGTGGCGGTCAGCGGGGGGCGCTGTGGTGTGGAGGAAACCAGGGGCTCACTGCTGCTCAGGCTGTACTCGTCCATATCATCAGCCAGGGTGTCCAGGAAGCTGCCGATGGAGATGCTGTCCAGGCGCTCGGCCGGGTCCTGCAGGCTGCTCCAGCTGCCGCGCCGCGAAGTCTCCAGGCTGCCAGCCAGGCTGTACTGACTGCTGGTCAGGCTGCTGCAGCGACTCGTCAGCGCCCCCTTCTCCTCCAGGATCCACTTCACCGCCTCAATCCCCTCATTCACTAGGAGCAGCTGCTGCAGGATCTGGATGTCGATGGCTCGGAGGCCGGCCTGTGGGGAGACCAAGCCAGAATCAGCAGCGCCCTGACAAGTGTGTACATTATATACCGGGAGCAGCGGCGCCCCCACATGTGTACTTTATATACAGAGAGCAGCGGCGCTCTCACAGGTGTGTACATTATATACCGGGAGCATCGGCGCCCCCACATGTGTACATTATATACCGGGAGCAGCGGCGCCCCCCACGTGTACTTTATATACAGAGAGCAGCGGCGCTCTCACAGGTGTGTACATTATATACAGAGAGCAGCGGCGCCCCCACATGTGCACATTATATACCGGGAGCAGCGGCGCTCTCACAGGTGTGTACATTATATACCGGGAGCAGCGGCGCTCTCACAGGTGTGTACATTATATACCGGGAGCAGCGGCGCCCCCACATGTGTACTTTATATACAGAGAGCAGCGGCGCCCCCACATGTATACTTTATATACCGGGAGCAGCGGCGCCCCCACATGTATACTTTATATACCGGGAGCAGCGGCGCCCCCACATGTGTACATTATATACCGGGAGCAGCGGCGCTCTCACAGGTGTGTACATTAAACTGTGTTCCAAATTATTATGCAAAAAGTGTTTCGGAGTGATAAGGTAAGAATTTTTTTTGTTTGTCAGACTCATTGCTGGTGATGTGTGTCAGGGCTCTTTATATCACTGAAAGCAGTTGCAGACACCTGTGCTAATTAGTTTGGCAGGTGTGTCCAATTAAAGGCAAGACTACTTAAGAAGGCTGTCCCACATTATTAAGCAGCCTACATTATCAGCCAAAATGGGAAAGAAAAAGGATGTGTCGGCTGCTGAGAAGCAACAAATTGTGGAGTGTTTAGGTCAAGGCATGACTACAATCAACATTGCCAAGACACTTCATCGTGATCATCGCACAATCAAGAAGTATGTAGCTGATTCACAGAACACACGTGTGCGTGCTGATAAGGGGAAATTGAGGACTCTTTCCAACAGGCAATTACGTCAGGTTAAAAGAGCAGCTTCAAAAATGCCTTGTCATAGCAGCAGACAAGTTTTTGAAGCTGCTGGTGCCTCCAATGTCCCCCGAACAACAAGATGCAGGGTCCTTCAGAGGTTTGCAGCTGTGCATAAGCCATCCTGTCGACCTCCTCTATCCACTGCACACAAGCAGAAACGGCTCCAGCGGGCCAAACAATACATGAAGACCGATGAGTGCCGTGCAACGCTCGATGGTCCAGATGGATGGAGTGGAGGATGGCTTGTTGATGGACACCCCATGCAAACACGGCTACGGCGCCAACAAGAAGCAGCTGGAATCATGGGGAGAGAGATTGTCGGCCCCTTTAGGATCCCTGAAGGGGTAAAGATGAACTCCATAATGTATGTGGAGTTTCTCAAACAGCACTTCCTGCCATGGTTCAAGAAGAAGAACCATGCATTCCGCAGAAAGATCATTTTCATGCCTGATAATGCACCGTCTCATGCTGCAAATAACACATCTGCATCTCTGGCTGCTATGGGCATAAAAGGGGACAAACTTATGGT